>LBNU01008950.1:323181-368575 GCA_014162995.1 Artemisia annua
AAAAAAAAAAAAAAATTTTTTTTTTTTTTTTTTTTTTTTTTTTTAATAAATTTGGTGCCGTGGCGAATTACGGTTATGTCATTAAAGAAAAGGGAAGGAAATGGAAGTAAACACTTTCCTCCCATATTTGGGCGGAAATGGAAGTAAAAAAAATTCATCCAAATAACACTTACTTCCAGTTTACTTCCATTTTCTTTAATGAAATAACTCGAGAACACAACTCGAGAACTGAGCATTAGTCTCCATGGATTCCCAACAAAATTTTACGCGGAGAAAAAGTCTAAATTTGAAAAGCATTTAAAATTGGTCAACAATGTGTGGTGCCACTCTATTTCAGTCCCATGTCGTAATTTTCTGTTTAGTATTGTATCAAATAAGTAGCTCCTTACATGCTTATGCAAAACAGCTTTTCTGCTTAAAAATAAACGAAAAAGCAGAGATGTAATCAAAGACAGAAGAAATCATATTTATGTTAATGAAACAAGCTGATATAGAGTATGCAGTTGGAATGTTTTCTATGCTAGGTAACGATGTATGGTTAACTGGATATACAGTAGATTGTATGATATGTTGATTGTGTGTTGTTACAGGTTCAACAGCCTAGTTTGACGAATTCAATCAGGTGGCTGCAAGTCCAGACTTCTTCCGACCTTGTAAGTCAAACCTGTTTTTTAATATAGCATGAACTGCTTTATGTATTCGCCAAAGGTCACAAAAAACAAGTTTTTTGTACTAGTTTATGGACCAGAAAAGTCCAACCTTGCTATTTGAGCTTCCGGAAAGTTGAATAATACTCCGTACATCTTTAAGACAGTTTAGTTATGTTTTTGTTTCCGTAATAGGGTCTAGTTAGAGAAACATTATTTTGCTGTCTAAGGTTAGTTAGATGTCTGATTAAATTGGTCACTTTATAATGAGATGAAGTTATGTATAGCGCCTGCAAACTGAATCATATTTATATGCTTGTATTGCTTTACACACAGAAAAATGATGTAACGTGATCATAGATATTGTTCTTATAAGATAATATGTTTATAAGAAACTAAGGCCCATGTTTAGTTTTTTCATAAAGAATAATGGATACATCTCTGAAAATGTTTTTAGAGGAAAGGGCATCCGTTAGTGGTTTGGAGCTTCCTTTTTATGCTTCTGCATTCTTTATAGCATTCAAATCGCTGAAATTATATGTGACCTAAAAATAATGTTTTGCTTGTAACATAGAGGCGTGGAGAAAAGTAATGCGTTATTAATGTACGTTTTCAAAACTTTCTGGGCATGTGGTGTTGAGGCTTGTTATAGGCTGTAGAGCATAGACATTGTTTTCATTGATATTAATACATATATAAATTTGATATGTTAATTCTGGCATTACACTTCGAAAAATCCTTAACGACTAGGCAGAATCGGAAGTCTGATAATTATTAACTCATAAAAACAAAGGTGGAAGTGAAGTGAGCGGTGATGGTGAAAGCAATGGTCCGCAAGGCAGGAAGTGGGATAAACGAGGATGCACATCGAAACATGGTAGGGTTAATTGGTTAAATTATGATGAAAATTGGTTTAATTACTTAGGAGGGTATAAAATTAAAATATCATGAAATTTTTGTGGATGAATCAAAAGTAGTCGTAGAAATAATATGGAATACGCTAACACTATATTGTGAATGCATCCTAAGCAACTAACTTTAAAAAACATTGATGTTAAGTCGCTTGACTACACTATAGATAGTAAATTTAAGGGGCAATTCCATATTTCTCCAATTTAAACATCATAATTCCATATTTCTCAAACACATCCTTTAAAAGCATTGTATTTATGCATTAAAAACTTGTGTTTTGGGGAAATATGGTATTTTGATTTTCAAGTTGGGTAAATATGGAATTATCCCTAAATTTAAAATAGGAACAAGGAATATAGATAGTAAATTTAAAGTGGCATTAAAAACATAAAAACCAATGAACGATTGATTTATCTATATATTTTCATCCTTACGATGTATATGTGTGATATAATAGTCCGTTAATTTATTTTCTTTCGTTTTGATCACTTATAGCCTTTCCCTCTATGTCTTGTCTATTTCTTTTTTGGTTATACGAGTATGTTTTTCAAGTATTTTGCCTATGAAAATAAAATAAGCACAAATCGATTCAATATATATGATAGAATGATAAAAATTACCGGTACTGACAACTCATATTTGTGTTAACACCTTGAAATAGTATCTCGTTGTGAAGGAAATCTTGTGTCTTTGCCCCCACAATCTAATTTTCTCGCTCCGCCATTGTTGGTAAACTACAACAAATGGTGTAGTTATACACGCTGATTGGGGCAGATTTCCACGGTTTTTAGTGTGTTAAAACTAGAAGTACACGCACATGATAGCGTGTTAATTGTTGGCGTCACAAAATGCACGACACCAAAATGCGTGGAGAAAGCTTCAAAAAGTTCACGCTTGATAGGGTGTAAAATTTAATCAAAAAGTACACACTTGGTATGGTGGAAAATTTGATCAAAAAGTAAACGCTTTATAAGGTGCAAATATTGAAAACTACACGCTTTAACTAGTGTTCTTTAATCATGAACACAATGCAAACTTTTACACGCTTTTAAGTGTCACTATTTTGAGCATTTTTCATTTAAAAAATATATATATATAAATAAAATAAATAAATAAAATTCACAAATCTGTAGCAACTTCATAGATACTCAAATTATCAAATCTGTAGCAATTCCATAGCAACATCAAATTTGTAGCAATTGTATACAATTAAACCTCAGATACTCAAATAACACTTTCATAGCAACTTCTAAGTATGTTTACACAATATCATTGAAACCTAGCTTCTTCAATCTTTTTCGTCTTCAAGTATTCAAAAATTACTGAAATCCATTGCAAGCTTTGATCTTTCGTCTTCAACAAGCTCCTAAATAATGAGAAAGAAAACCCAAAAATTACGAGATTAATGATTTAGGATTTGGTAACATCTGGAAACAGATTAGAATCAAAATGGGTCACTTTATACAACGGGTCAGACGAGTTGCCTGACTACGAGGTTGGGTTGAGTCAAGCGGCTTTTATAGTGGTGCATAGTGAATTAACATCACATCGAATGAGTGTCATTTAGAACCACTTTCCTTCACATTTAACACATGGTAGTCCAAATATTGGTTAACTAGAATTCTACCAATTAATGAATGCAAATTCGTACATTACGTGAGCATATATTGAAATGCACACGAATTGTGTCCTGCCTACTGTCATAAACTTATAATGCATCTGGAAGTTAAGTACTTGCAGTGGCCATAACAAATTAACAACACAGATTACAGCTATGCTATGCAAGTTGCTAAACACTATGCTATGCAATTACAACTACGCTATGCAACCAAACACTCGAAAACGACTAGTAATACATGACAGTAAAACAGATAGTCAACCAGTAGTAAACGCTATGCTATGCAATCAACTAGTAAAACAGATAGTAATGTGCTTTGGTCCATAAATGACTAGTAGTACACGACAGTATGCATTGCAAATAAGAAGCAAAGTGAGATACCTTGTATTGGTTGAAATAAGAAGAATCTCTTGTTTATTAATCTTGCCAACACGAACCAACTTCCGACAGATAAAATGATGCCATGTTAACAAATATAGAAATCAGCTATGACTAATCCCTACAACAATCTGAAAACAAAAAAACAATTATAGAGACCTATAAAACACAAGAGAAAAATGAAAATCAACTCACAACTCCTGTAGGTGAATAGGTAGTGATGGCAAACTTATGGTCAGCCTAATAATCCCTGTACATAAGATTTGCATCAAAACACATATATTCAAAATCAACTCATAATTCCTGTAGGTGAAAATGTAAGAAATAGTATTCTTGTTTATAAATAGTTTATCTTCGATTCACATATTACTGGAAACGCCATAAAACACACCAGCGTCATGACTTTAATAAGCTACCCTTAATGATTCAGAATCCAACAAAGATCTTATTGCTTAATTGGTATCTTGAGCTTAGCGAGAGGCTCGTTATAAATTGGTAAGTCCTTGCAGAGAACCATGGCAGTTTAATAACATACAACTTAATAAACACATTTATCACAATTACATTCACACACAATAACCTACTGGCGATCAATCCTATAACAATCTGTAAACAAAAATGATTACAGAGACCTATAAAACACAATAAAAAAATGAAAATGAACTCACAACTCCAGTAGGTGAATAGGTAGTGATGGCGAACTTATGGTCAGCCTGATAATCCACGTACAGAAGATATGCATCACAACAAATATATTCATCATCAAAAGCTTTTTTTGGTCCACAATTCCAACACAGATAACACAAACACATGCACCTATACTCATATAACCAACCGAACAACCACATATAAAGAGACCTGTATAAGAGATGTGTAGTTACATGTAGGATTAGACATTATGCCGGGCATACTAAATGTTGGATTGTGATTGAGCAGCTAGTACTCGGAGCACCAAAGATCCTCTGTACACTTAAAAGAACAAAAAGATGATTGAACATATAATTTTGCAGTTTTTAATATTAACGATATACTATTTAACTTCATTTACCAATTGTTAGAAGAAAAGACTATCTATAACTATTCGGATAAAGTCAATGAACCATTCCAAAATCCATCAAACTTATTCATTACGGCAGCCGCATGTACAAAGGACAGAGTATGCCACTGCAGATATTCAATGGATTAGAAAGATAAATGTAGAAATTGTTTCTTTCTGCCCTTGAGCTTGTAGGCCAAAATAGTGAAGCTACAAGCATTTGTTCTTCTTATGAGACGTCAACTTTTGGATTTCATCTTGAAAATTAATTAGTTTTGATTTTGCAATGCCATTAATTGTAGTCATATTGGGGTCGAAATCCTAAGTTGATGAGAAACTGAAATAAAAAACCACATTTCAAGTGTCTGATATAGAATCTACGACACTCTAAATCTCTATTGCCATCAAATTATGTACTAAATGAACCTGCAAGTATTAGTTCTTCTTATGAGACATTAAGAAATGGCTAACTCCAAAAAAAACGTATAGTGTTCTTAGTTATCGTGTTTCTTCAAGTGCGTGATATAGTATATATGGAACACTAAATCAATCTAAATCTCTAATACCATCAATTTATCAACTTGATAAAACATACACAGCTAAAAAACCAAAGTTACTAGCTTTAACAGTACCTAATCAACTAATTATGAACAATGTGAAGCGCAATAACTATCACAATAATTAAAATATGTAAGGAAGACTTACTTGCATAAAAGGATTCACACAACAAAGCTACTGCCGATACAAGTCAGAGACTTAACCTCACAAGCTACGACTTCTCTGTGACCAATACCTTACGCACTGCAAAACATAGCCAAAACACATTCATGAGCATACATACACTAACGACGATGCTAATCATGACTTGCTAACCTTGCTCGAGACACTTTAGCGGATTCAGATCATCATTCTTACACTTAAGAAACACAACATTTTCACCTCTAAACTTACTCGTTGATGCCGAAATCACTTATCCGACAACGTCTAACAAAACATCACAAATTTAGACCTAAATCTCAAACCCTAACCCTAAGTAGTAACAATACACAAAGTAAATCAATAGTTGTCTTTAATCACAATTCAGATCACAAAAAGTTGTTATTTGATCGGAAACCGTACCGTAGGAGAGAGAACCAAGAGATTGCTCCGGTCAGTCACTCTGGTCAATCATTCCAATCATTCACTCCGGTCAATCGCTCCGATCATTCACTCTGGTCAATCATTCCGATCGTTCACTCCGGTCAATCGCTTCGATCATTCACTCCGGCCAATCGCTCCGATCATTCACTCCGGTTAATCGTTCCGATCATTCACTCCGGTCAATCGTTCTGATCAAAATGATTAATGATAGAATTGTGATTATGATTGAAACCCTAATTCGTTTTAAGTAGAAAATGAATATTTAAGTTTATGAACTGTGTAATTAAAAGTGATACAGAACCTTTTTATCAAGTTTTTTATTTTTCAAAAAACAAAGTACACGCTTTTTTTGGTTTTTTAGTTTTCTTCTATTTTCAATTACACTGGAGGCAGAATTCACTCTTTAGACCGTGGAATTTTAGTTTCCTTTCTACACGCTTTTAATAGTGTAGTCTATTTTTCTCTTTTTAGATTTTTTCCTACACCCTTATAAACGTGAACTATTTATTTTTCACATTTTTAGGTGTTTAGATTTTTTTAAACATGTTTTTGCGTGAACAAAAATGAAAATAAAGTACACCCTTCTAATACCGTGAAGAAATAAGCGTGTAAAATAGGCCATTTTCTTGTAGTGACCATAGGTACATTTTGTTGAGACATTATTATGTATTGTATAAGCTATTATCATAAGCCATGTTTAACCGAGCATGCAATTTATTCTATTGAAGGAATATGTGACAAGAAATTTGTTTTATGGTGAGCTTTGTGCAGGACCCGTATACTCGAATTTTCCCCCGTTGAATCACAAACAGTCAAGGATAACGAGTTTTGCAGGTTTGGACTTCTCAATGTTTTACGTTATGATAGATGATGGCTCAAAGGTTACACGCACAACCGAAACAAAAAAGATACTTTTCTTCTCCAGCTTCGTATGAGGAAATGGCATGATATCCTTCACTTTAAGGGTTTGAGGTAAAAGAGTATAGACTTCGATACATTTTTGCGTTTGATGTTATGTTGGTGATAACAATGACATCATCATCATTGTCATCATCTATCTCAATACTATCTCGAAATCTGGATTATTTTTCTTCATGCCTTGGAAGTGAATGATGTCAACTGCTATTAGCTCAAATTCATATTAGAAATTTGGGTACCTAAACTAAATGTATTTGTTATAGTTGTTTTGTTTTGTTTAAATGTGTTGAAGAACATCGATATTTTTTGATTTTTGTTTAAAACAATGCAATAGTTATTTTGTTGATTGCTTTACCATTCATTCACGGCTACAGTAAGATTCGTATTATTTCTTCTAAATAGCAGTCATTCGTATTCTTATTATGACATATTTCTTCCAAATATGCATTTATGTATTAGACATTTGAGACACATCTAACAATCAACAACAATAACCACAATTAATAGGCAAGTTAGAGAGAGAGAGAGAGAGAGAGAGAGAGAGAGAGAGAGAGAGAGAGAGAGAGAGAGAGAGAGAGAGAGAGAGAGAGAGAGAGAGAGAGAGAGAGAGAGAGAGAGAGAGAGAGAGAGAGAGAGAGAGAGAGAGAGAGAGAGAGAGAGAGAGAGAGAGAGAGAGAGAGAGAGAGAGAGAGAGAGAGAGAGAGAGAGAGAGAGAGAGAGAGAGAGAGAGAGAGAGAGAGAGAGAGAGAGAGAGAGAGAGAGAGAGAGAGAGAGAGAGAGAGAGAGAGAGAGAGAGAGAGAGAGAGAGAGAGAGAGAGAGAGAGAGAGAGAGAGAGAGAGAGAGAGAGAGAGGTGATTGTAATGAAACTAAGATACATGCATATCAAACGACGCGTCTGTAGCCAAGTGAAGAATAAAAAGAATAAGTGAAAATGACAACGTTTTAGGGCCTAAGTAATATTACCAATAACAAATATTTACATCAAAACATAAATTTAAAATATACCTATAGAACCTAATATTAGATACAAAGGAAATACAAGGAGAATATCCTTCCTTTTTTTTTTTTTTTTTTTTTTTTTTTTGGTAATGGGTTATACCTGATGAAAATAATACAAAGAAACTATCAATATGTTTAGATGTGTATAAGTTTTTGGCAGAAACTTCACTTTAAAAGGTAACTGTGATCAAATAATGATTGTGTTGGATATGCAAGTCGCATTACGCAATGAATAGAGAATGATATGTTGTCATATTACACTTTTTAGAAGAGTATGTTAAACGAAAAGTATGCATTGAGTTTTTACAATACATATTTTGCAAGACAATTGTTTTTGAAACTGATTTATGGATTTATTTATAATAAAAGGCTGCAAGGCATTTGCACTTTATACCAAACATTGTTCAAAATAAATATCAAACTTAAATTGGCTTCGCCACAACACGCGACAACCAAATTACTCCTTATATATATTTGGTCGTTATAAAAAAAAATATATATATATATCTAAATGACTAGAAATTATAAATTACAGTATGTAATTCAGTTCAACCTGATACCAAAGTGGATTTAAATTTGATTTTTTCGTTGGTTTAGAATTTGAGCCCAAACAGACAGATAAACTAGATGCTTCTATCGGGGCTAATAGAAAAATGAAAAGAATAGTATTTGGAAAGTGAGTCCAAGAAAGTTGGCAGTGAGAAAAATTGACAAGTCTACCGTATGTGACGGCTTCATATAAATACTTCTCCGTATTTCATTTTACACCTATTCATTCATTCATTCAATAACTCAATTCCACTACTACTACTATTCTCTCATCACTGAAGGTATCATACCGATTCAATAATTTTATATAATTTTGATTATTATTAGATCTGTATTTAATATTTGTACTGATGATTGTGCAGTTGTTAGTTAACGATGGTGTTTTACCGGAGCGTTTCGCTTCTTTCCAAACTTCGAAATCGCGCCGTAAGTTTTTTTTTTTTTTTTTTTTTTTTTTTTTTTTTTTTTACTTATTTTTTTTATACATATTGACTCATATGGAGGTAAAATCTAATTTTAAATATTGAGAAAAAAGTTACGCCGTAAAAGGAACCCAAAAAATGAAGGACTTTTTGCACAATTTTATAGAAACTGTTTTTTTCTGGAAACTTTTGGATAACGCGTAAAAAAGTTTGTTGAAGGAATTCCGCGATAGTTCGATAAAAAGTATTTGGTGCAGGATACCGAAAACCAAAAATATATTCCAAGAGAAGACCTTTTTTTTTTTTTTTTTTTTTTTTTTTTTTTTTTTTTTTTTTTTTTTTTTATCAAAAAAATTTGGTTGCCGTGGGGATTAAAAAAAAAAAAAAAAAGAAAAAAGAGTAATACTCCGAATGGATCACCCAAAACAAAAAAATTTTTAACGCGGAGAAAGATCTTATCGAAAAAGCATTTAAATTTGGCGTCAAACAATTGCGGGGCAAATTAATTTCCGGTTCCCAATGTCGTAATTTTCTGTTTAGTATTGTATCAAATAAGTAGCTCCTTACATGCTGATGCAAAACAGCTTTTCTGCTTTAAAAAAAAAAAAAAAAAAAAAAAAAAAAAAAAGCATTTCGAAACACGTACCTAGAAATCAGATATGTAATCAAAGACAGAAGAAATCATATTTATGTTAATGAAATAAGCTGATGTAGAGTATGCAGTTGGAATGTTTTCTATGCTAGGTAACGATGTATTAACTGGATATACAGTAGATTATATGATATGTTGATTGTGTGTTGTTACAGGTTCAACAGCCTAGTTTGACGAATTCAATTAGGTGGCTGCAATTCCAGACTTCTTCCGACCTTGTAAGTCAAACCTGTTTTTTTATATAGCATGAACTGCTTTATGTATTCGCCAAAGGTCACAAAAAACAAGTTTTTTGTACTAGTTTATGGACCAGAAAAGTCCAACCTTGCTATTTGAGCCTCCGGAAAGTTGAATAATACTCCGTACATCTTTAAGACAGTTTAGTTATGTTTTTGTTTCCGTAATAGGGTCTAGTTAGAGAAACATTATTTTGCTGTCTAAGGTTAGTTAGATGTCTGATTAAATTGGTCACTTTATAATGAGATGAAGTTATGTATAGCGCCTGCAAACTGAATCATATTTATATGCTTGTATTGCTTTACACACAGAAAAATCATGTAACGTGATCATAGATATTGTTCTTATAAGATAATATGTTTATAAGAAACTAAGGCCCATGTTTAGTTTTTTCATAAAGAATAATGGATACATCTCTGAAAATGTTTTTAGAGGAAAGGGCATCCGTTAGTGGTTTGGAGCTTCCTTTTTATGCTTCTGCATTCTTTATAGCATTCAAATCGCTGAAATTATATGTGACCTAAAAATAATGTTTTGCTTGTAACATAGAGGCGTGGAGAAAAGTAATGCGTTATTAATGTACGTTTTCAAAACTTTCTGGGCATGTGGTGTTGAGGCTTGTTATAGGCTGTAGAGCATAGACATTGTTTTCATTATTGTTACTTCTTTTATGTGGTTTATATGTTGAACACGGGACAATAAAAAGAACAATGCAGTATGATTTACGGACGAGTCATTATATTAGAGGCTAAGGTTAGATGTATGTAAGTTATTGTTTCTTGAAAACTGTTACTGTTTCTAGAACGTATGATATGACTGCAATATTGCATATTGTGAATTCTAAAAAGGAAAACATGAAATGAAACTATTTTAGGATGCATTTGGAGTGAGGGTTTAGGTGTAGGGAATAGGAATGGGGAATGATTGTATATGTTTGCTTTACGTATATTGGTTTGTGGACACCAAAATACATGGGCTCTTGAAACTAGGCTGAAGGGGTGGGGTTTGGGTGTATTTAGTCATAGAAAAAAAGGTAATATTTTTATCTTGATTTTTCTAGAAAAAGGAAGGGCTTCTATCTCTAGAATAGTGTTTGATAATTTAAAAAATGTGTTTAGATGATATTTTTTAGAAAGTAGAAATTGCAAGGGATATGTAGAAAAGTGTAAGGAAAAATGTGGAAGAGTCTGAAAATGTCTTTTTCTGAATTCTAGTCAAAATTTGAAAGTGGACTTTTCATTTTTTAAGAAAATATTTCCAAAACTTTGTGGCTAAACTAAACAAGTATTCTACTTTTAAGAGAACTTCTGGAAAAAGTGGTGCATCTTTTACCAACTAAACGCACCCTAAGTTTTAGGAAACCCATTCCTAGATTTCCTTAATATTGATATTGATGCCATGTACCCCACAAACCAATGAACCTCCTTATTTCATAATTTTCCACAGTGAAATTCTTTTTTATCTCCCACCAATCATATCCCCCCATTTTTTTTTTTTTTTTTTTTTTTTTTTTTTTTTTTTTTTTTTTTTAATTTGATGAAACCTCCTGTCATTGCCTCTCGCCATGCCAATATGCCCGTTGTCTCTCCATTATCAATATGGGCATCCTTGTAGGTTTGCATCATCTCAACGCCACCATTGAATTTACTACGTAATGGTGGCGATAGTGAATTGCATGTTACGTTGCTTCCCCTCTCAATTCATTATTGTCACCATCAATCTAAGATGGTATCATTCCTTCCATGCAAATTATTTGCGCTTGTATCTTTGTTCTAATTTCTGGTAACATTTTGCTCATAAACACACCCCTAAAAGAAATTGTTTCCACCGTTAATTAAGTAAACAAATTAAACCACAAAGAAAGACTTGGAATTCTTCATAGATGCACCGATTGTAGATAGCGTTGTTATGGAGTTGAGTTGTTTTGGGTGTTGACGTGTTTTGAAAGATTGGTATAATTGATGATTGGGTAGTGGTATTCAAACCAAACAAGTTTACTAGTAATCACATGTCAATACTTATTGTGCCTTGCAACTAAACCTGTACCCATGATTTGACCCAAAAAAGAAAACCTACGCCCATTGTGATTCTTGTTTGCAAACCAAACGCCCCCCGTTAAAAGCAGAAATAAGCATATCGTACCAAATTGACCAGGGGAACCATACATGCACAAAGTCATATTTTTTTAAATTCATAGGCAATGCTGTTCATTTCTTCCATTTTCACTTTTTTTAATCAGTTGAGTCTGGTGCTTAATTGCTCTGTTAGTGTATAATCCAACTTGCTCAACAGAAATTCATCAAGCACAATGTGTATATTTGCATGCATATATTAGTCTGCTTAATCCTTGATTTGAGAATTTGGATTGGAAGCTTGATATTGCTGTTATAAATCTGTGTAGGACCTTCATTCTCAGCTTAAGGAATTGATTCCAGAACAGCAGGTACATTCCTAACATATATGGTTACAGTGTCATGTTTTTCTAATGTTCTTGTCTTCTATTTTCCTTTTGTTCAGCCTGTAAACTTGATTCTTTCGATTTGTGCAGGAGCGCCTAAAAAAGATCAAATCAGAATATGGAAAAGTTCAGTTGGGTAACATTACTGTTGATATGGTAAAGGAATCTCTCCTTCCTTTGTTTGGTTTTGTTTGTCATTTTTTGTTTGTAGTTGAAATGCATCCTGTTTGAATCTATTAAATATAAGTTTTCATTAACTAGCAGTGTTTCTATATTTTTAATATCTGTTTGCTTTGTGTTACAAATATAAGGTACTTGGCGGGATGAGAGGAATGACAGGTCTACTGTGGGAAACATCCTTGCTTGACCCCGATGAGGTATAAACTCATCTTGCCTATTTATGAAATATTTTGTCTATTCTCATGCAGTACAATCTTGAACTTGCTGAAATGAAAAATACATAAGATTCTGCTTCTTTTCATATTAATTAGGGAATTAGGTTCCGTGGTCTCTCTATACCTGAATGTCAGAAAGTATTACCAGCAGCAAAGCCTGGTGGAGAGCCATTACCCGAGGGTCTTCTCTGGCTTCTTTTGACTGGAAAGGTAGACCAACATTCTGTGATTTCATCATGTGGTGACTGGTGACCAGTTTCTGCATTTAACGTTTTATAATTCTTCTGATAATATTGACCGCTAATTCTGCTGCTGTTTATATAAAATAAGGTACCAACTAAAGAACAAGTGGATGCTTTATCGAAGGAATTACGCAGTCGTGCCACCATCCCAGGTGCTCTGATTTTCTCCTCTTTTAGTTTTCACATTAATTGATTATGTAATGATGCTTATCATTAAAAGATGCTGAGACAATTATGTCAAAAAGCGTTGATAGTTTTGCTTAACTCATTTATTTTTGCAGAGTATGTGTATAAAGCCATCGATGCCCTGCCTGTTACAGCTCATCCAATGACTCAGTTTACTACTGGTGTTATGGCCCTTCAGGTTTTTCTCAAAATTGTACCTCTTGCATTGCATGCTGTAGTGGATCATAAATTAATTGAATTACCAAGTATTCTATAAAGAGCTGATCTGATGTACCAAAATTTACCTTTATAGAACCCATCTATGAACTATTTTTTACCTTGCTAAAAAGTCACACTGTAGCTAATTATTAAAATTCGTTGACTTTGGTTACTCTGTCTGCCAGTTATGAAATCATATCATTAAACTATTGCTGCCTATATTTGAGATATTATATCTAGACATTTATATGCTCATTCTTGTTCCAGGTAGAAAGTGAATTTTCAAAAGCATATGAGAAGGGGATCCATAAATCCAAGTAAGTTTCTGTATAGTGTTTATCTGTTTAAGTACTTTGTACGCGTTCAGCGTTGGATAAGTAAAGTTTAATCTTATTGTAGATACTGGGAGCCAACATACGAAGACTCTCTTTCATTGATTGCCCAAGTGCCAGCTGTAGCTGCATACATTTACCGCAGGTATATATGAAGGTCTCTTTAGTCGCTCTCATTAGTTCACTTTTCACCTCATAAATATCTATTTATATTGTTGATTTGGTTATACTGGTATATTGGATTGTACTCTCGGGGTCTATGACTTAAAATATCTTTGCTAGAGACTAAGTTTGAAGTTTCTCTTTTTCTTTTGAAGGATATACAAAAACGGAGAAAGGATTGCCGTGGATGACTCTCTAGATTATGGTGGCAACTTCGCGCACATGCTTGGATTTGATGGTCCCGAGATGAAAGAGCTAATGAGGCTCTATGTTACCATCCATAGGTGAGGCCATGTCTGTCTGCCCTGTGGGCTGTGACCTTATCAGAACTTTTTTTTTTATGCACTTATAATAATCAAGCCTGCGTTTAAAAGGAATTATGTTCCTAACTGACATATCAATTGTTGCAGTGACCATGAAGGTGGAAATGTCAGTGCTCATACCGGTCATCTTGTAAGCATATAATCCTTTTTCCCATATGGATACTTTTAAGTTTTAGTAAATTAAGCCATATAGGAATAAATTAAGTCTGATTTTATTGCCAAAAACGTAATTATTATCAAGCAGGATCCTTGCCTAAATAACTTTTATACTTGTGTAGGTTGCCAGTGCCCTCTCGGATCCATATCTCTCGTTTGCTGCAGCATTGAATGGTCTAGCTGGACCCCTCCATGGTCTGGCTAATCAGGTAGGCTTTTGCTGACAGACCAATATGTAATCTTGTATCTTGTTATTTTTGGATACCAGGAAATTGTTACATATGAAAGTAGATCATTGTTTCTGCCTCGTTTGCTCATATGTAAATTCATTTCTTGTGCAGGAAGTTCTGCTATGGATCAAGTCTGTGGTAGATGAATGTGGAGAAAACATAACCAAGGACCAACTTAAGGACTACGTCTGGAAAACCTTGAATAGTGGAAAGGTAATGTGATAAGACTTTTGTTTATCAGATATTTAACAATGCTCTCATTCCTAATTCTTTTGATAAGCAAATTAATCATGCCATAATCATGTTTTGTACTATTTATTATAAAATGCAGGTTGTTCCTGGATTTGGGCATGGTGTTCTACGAAAAACTGATCCAAGATATATGTGCCAACGAGAGTTTGCATTGAAACACTTGCCTAATGATCCTCTGTTCCAGCTGGTTAGTACCTAATGGCTGTTAATCCAATATTTGTTTTCATGTCTCAGCTTTCTATCTGACTTATTTATATTCTATAGGTTTCAAAACTTTATGAAGTGGTGCCACCAATATTAACGGAACTCGGCAAGGTAAGCTGCTCTTTAGTTCTATGTTACAAAGAAAATCTGTAAATTTATTTTGACTGTTATATCTTTGGTTCTCTTATGGAAAAACATAAATTTATAGCCTAAAGGCATACATAAAAATTTTAGAGCACATTACTGATTACTTGTACATTTATAGTAATATAACCTAGATGTGAATACTGCAGCTCTAAAAATTTCATGTGAAATTATACTTGTAGGTGAAAAACCCATGGCCGAATGTTGATGCACATAGCGGTGTGTTGCTCAACTACTATGGCTTAACTGAAGCAAGGTACGAATTTCTACTTTTGTTGTTGCTGTCCTAAAAAGAATATGATATAATGCTTTTGGTTATTAACATTCAAACACTTTCAGATATTACACGGTTCTCTTTGGTGTATCAAGGGCTATTGGAATTTGTTCTCAGGTTAGCCACTAATCTTAACACCTTCAATTCGGACTCTACTGTATATTGTTATTATGTTATATCATTTATTTCTTCCGGCCTTGTCTTAGTCTTTCTGTTTATTTTGCCAGCTCATATGGGATAGAGCTCTTGGGTTGCCATTGGAGAGGCCGAAAAGTGTTACAATGGAATGGCTTGAAAATCACTGCAAGAAGTCTGCGTAATTTTATGAACCAAGTTTTACAGTTCCTTATTTTTAAAATCCAATAATAAAAATTACTTGTAGATTCACGGTAGCCATATGAAAAACCTCAGTATGAGCGTGCCTGTTTGAACAGACAACGCAGAAAACTTCTGTATTTGAGTACTATTGTGTGATTGGGTTGGCCGGCTTCCTGTACTATTGATTTTGCAAGTAAATCGATTAACATAGTTTTAAAGCTACAATTTTGGAATTTTGGTGCTGTTGAGTTCCAACTATGTCGGTTTTGCTTTGGTAGGGAAACTTTGTAGTTTTCGTTTCCTTGCAAGTAATTCTTCCTTGCAGTAATTCTTTCTTCTGAAAACAAATAATCCTTTCTTTATTATACGTCTATATGTTTTTTTTGTGGGCATTAAATATGGAGTATTTGGCACCCAGAAATGTGTCTCATGACGACCATAGCAAAGTCACATGGGGTTGAAAGATTTTTAGTAGCATGCTTAATGTAGTAGTTTTACCATGTTATCCTCGTCGAACTTTCAACCTAAATGCTGTTAAGATCTTTCGCTCTTACAATTTCTACTCATGAACACGGGTTAATCATGCATATGATTGTTTCGCAAGTAACGATTTTTGATAGAATCACGATCTTGACCATAAGATTGTGGAGCCAATCCAATTATCTTGGCTTAAATTGGTGAAATTGAAAAGTGAAAACTATAAAAACAATATATAATATGTTCAATCGATAACCAGCAACGAAACAATTGTTTTCGACCACGGAGCGGTAACAAGCCCACCATCTTGACGAAGTTGTCATGACAAACCAAGGAACAAAATAAAACCCAATGTTGTTCATATGAAATTAACCCCGTTTCTTTTAATTTGTTGAAAAGCAATGTTGTTTATAGGTAGTCAATCTCACATAAAATGATTATTAGCTTCCATTAACTTCTTGCCCTTAATCTCGATTGCATTCTTTGTTTGGGATGGATTATCATCATGGCTAGTCACTTAAATCGGAAAATTTCTATTTACATGGACAGCGGAAGATATGAGTACAAAACGACGATTAATAGCTACCTGATTAACCCTCCGTTACTTTCAAGAGAATTTTAAAGATTTTATTATTTTTATAATAAAAGACACATATTATATTAAATATGTTTAGAAGTGCGTAGTCTCTTAAATATGTTTTGTAAATGCAAAATAGTCATTTAAAAAACTCTCTTTTTACCAGGGCCAACAAAAAAGGTACTAAAGCATCACTTACCAGAAGAATAAAGTGTATGTGCTTGTCTACAATCACAACTACAATATTCTACGTAAACAGCGACAGCCCAAGTAGTTGACGTCAATTTCCAAATTCACCACCAATTACAACTGAAGAACCAAACATCATAAACAACAAAAAAATCGCTGCTCAATCACACAAATTCATACTATTTAACAACCTTTATCCAAATCACCAAAGTTAAATTAAACCAATTTCAAAAGTTACATCTTTATAAACACCCAATTTCAACAACATTACGACACCCACAAATTGGCGGCGGCGAATACGAAGGAGGATTCAGTATTCAATCATCAGGGGGGCTGTTGCTTGCACATGTACATAGAATATAGTTAGGCGGATCTCATTCCTTTCAAAAGCTGTGGTCATAAGAATTTGTGGTGTTGCTTTCAAAAGCTGTGGTCATAAGAATTTGTGGTGTTGCAGCCATCAATAACATGTGATTTATATTCCAAACGTTACTATAAATATGTGTGTTACACTTACATAATTCACTCACCACAACACTTTCTTCATCAACTATAAAATGTATCAACGTCGTCATGTTGCTAGCTCATCGAGCTCCGCTTCAAACGATTTGCCAACCTCGCTTATCATGACCCTAAATCTGGGGTTAATAGTGACAGCTATGGGTTTTCACCCAAATAACTCAATACTGCTGCTAAGTTAGTTTTCATATACTTGCTAAACTGAATTCTGCTTGCTTATGGTGTCAGGAATTTAAGTTTCTTTTTCACTTATTTTGTCATGTTGGCAGTTGGAGCAAACACCGGAGCGATTGCTCTTTGGGACTTACGGAGTAAGGAAAGGGTTTTCCTAAAACCCTTCTATGTCTTTGCTTCGGCTATGTATGGAGAAGACTTAGAGGTCAACATTCTAGCTAATTGCTTTTAATTACTGATTATTAGATATTTTAACTTGTTATCTATTGAAATCTTGAAAATAATATGTTTACTTTTGGTTCGTAATAGGCAAGTTTGAGGAATAACTATGCCCTGTCAGTAAATCGCTTGGGTGGTCTGTCGGTAATCATCACATGCATGCTTCGTATATATATGTTTTCTTTTTTGGTTCTGTAGTTGCTGATTATTATGATGCTTAACTTATATGCAGGCTAATCCATGTTAAAGGGCTGACAAAGAAGGTGTGTTATTGGCTGTTACAACCAGGAATAATGGAATTAAAATTCTAGGCAATAATAGAGGGGCTATTTTACTTAGAAGAATGTCTCTAGATTTGCATCCTTCCCTGTGAAGGTAAAGACGATCTTAGGCCACCTTTCCAGAGTATAAGAAGCCCTCTTTTTCTCTCTGTTAAAAGCTCAACAAGTACACTTGTGCGGCCACTCTTGGTACTGNCTACATGGGGTTGAAAGATTTTTAGTAGCATGCTTAATGTAGTAGTTTTACCATGTTATCCTCGTCGAACTTTCAACCTAAATGCTGTTAAGATCTTTCGCTCTTACAATTTCTACTCATGAACACGGGTTAATCATGCATATGATTGTTTCACAAGTAACGATTTTTGATAGAATTACGATCTTGACCATAAGATTGTGGAGCCAATCCAATTATCTTGGCTTAAATTGGTGAAATTGAAAAGTGAAAACTATAAAAACAATATATAATATGTTCAATCGATAACCAGCAACGAAACAATTGTTTTCGACCACGGAGCGGTAACAAGCCCACCATCTTGACGAAGTTGTCATGACAAACCAAGGAACAAAATAAAACCCAATGTTGTTCATATGAAATTAACCCCGTTTCTTTTAATTTGTTGAAAAGCAATGTTGTTTATAGGTAGTCAATCTCACATAAAATGATTATTAGCTTCCATTAACTTCTTGCCCTTAATCTCGATTGCATTCTTTGTTTGGGATGGATTATCATCATGGCTAGTCACTTAAATCGGAAAATTTCTATTTACATGGACAGCGGAAGATATGAGTACAAAACGACGATTAATAGCTACCTGATTAACCCTCCGTTACTTTCAAGAGAATTTTAAAGATTTTATTATTTTTATAATAAAAGACACATATTATATTAAATATGTTTAGAAGTGCGTAGTCTCTTAAATATGTTTTGTAAATGCAAAATAGTCATTTAAAAAACTCTCTTTTTACCAGGGCCAACAAAAAAGGTACTAAAGCATCACTTACCAGAAGAATAAAGTGTATGTGCTTGTCTACAATCACAACTACAATATTCTACGTAAACAGCGACAGCCCAAGTAGTTGACGTCAATTTCCAAATTCACCACCAATTACAACTGAAGAACCAAACATCATAAACAACAAAAAAATCGCTGCTCAATCACACAAATTCATACTATTTAACAACCTTTATCCAAATCACCAAAGTTAAATTAAACCAATTTCAAAAGTTACATCTTTATAAACACCCAATTTCAACAACATTACGACACCCACAAATTGGCGGCGGCGAATACGAAGGAGGATTCAGTATTCAATCATCAGGGGGGCTGTTGCTTGCACATGTACATAGAATATAGTTAGGCGGATCTCATTCCTTTCAAAAGCTGTGGTCATAAGAATTTGTGGTGTTGCTTTCAAAAGCTGTGGTCATAAGAATTTGTGGTGTTGCAGCCATCAATAACATGTGATTTATATTCCAAACGTTACTATAAATATGTGTGTTACACTTACATAATTCACTCACCACAACACTTTCTTCATCAACTATAAAATGTATCAACGTCGTCATGTTGCTAGCTCATCGAGCTCCGCTTCAAACGATTTGCCAACCTCGCTTATCATGACCCTAAATCTGGGGTTAATAGTGACAGCTATGGGTTTTCACCCAAATAACTCAATACTGCTGCTAAGTTAGTTTTCATATACTTGCTAAACTGAATTCTGCTTGCTTATGGTGTCAGGAATTTAAGTTTCTTTTTCACTTATTTTGTCATGTTGGCAGTTGGAGCAAACACCGGAGCGATTGCTCTTTGGGACTTACGGAGTAAGGAAAGGGTTTTCCTAAAACCCTTCTATGTCTTTGCTTCGGCTATGTATGGAGAAGACTTAGAGGTCAGCATTCTAGCTAATTGCTTTTAATTACTGATTAATAGATATTTTAACTTGTTATCTATTGAAATCTTGAAAATATGTTGACTTTTGGTTCGTAATCAAGATATGGGATATCAATAATGTTAACTTGCTGAGAACTATTGACGTGGAGGGTGGTCTGTCGGTAATCATCAGATTCATGCTTCCTATGTATATATGTTTTCTTTTTTGGTTATGTAGTTGCTGATTATTATGATGCTTAACTTATACGCAGGCTAATCCATGTTTAAGGGCTGACAAAGAAGGTGTGTTATTGGCTGTTACAACCAGGAATAATGGAATTAAAATTCTAGGCAATAATAGAGGGGCTATTTTACTTAGAAGAATGTCTCTAGATTTGCATCTTTCCCTGTGAAGGTAAAGACGATCTTAGGCCACCTTTCCAGAGTATAAGAAGCCCTCTTTTTCTCTCTGTTAAAAGCTCAACAAGTACACTTGTGCGGCCACTCTTGGTACTGGTAGTGTGCATCATGAATATACAATATTCAATCATCAGGGGAGCTATTGCACATGTACATTCTCAGTGGCAAGGGGGATTCAGGATTAAGAGCTATTGCACATGTACATTCTCAGTGGCAAGGGGATTGCAGGCTAAAATGTATCAACGTCATGTTGCTAGCTCATCGCGCTCCAGTTCACACGATTTGCCAAATCTCTTATAAAAAAGACGGTATTGGGAGCTACTTTACTTTTTTTTTATAAGCGATGTTGGCAAATCGTTTGAGCCGGAGCCGATGAGCTAGCAACATGACGTTGATACATTTTGTTGGAAAACATAATCCATTAATCTTTGTTTCTCAAAATCAAGGCTGCATGTTTTTCGTTGGGCTGCAATTTGCACCAGCATCACAGACAATATTATTAGCAGACATAAAATTCGACCAATAAGGTTGAATACATTGGATTGATGACTTGTCACTTGACAGTTATTATAGTTAGTTATTTACGGTTAGAAGTTAGTTATTATCAGAGGGACATGATTGTTGGTTCTAATGAACCATCACAACCCTTCTACATACCTGTTAGAATAGTATAAATATGTAACTTTCTGTAACAAACAATGTAACCCATTCATACTTTATAATATCAGATTATGGGTTCACCCAATCTTCCTTGTTTCACTTTTATCGATTCTTATTTTATATGATGATTGGCATGTTGTTGTTATGATCATTTCGATCCTGGAAATCCTCCCCACAACCTGTGTAATACATTTTATCCTATAAGTTGTTGAAGATATTTAAAATCTAGGAACACAAAAAAATATGTTAGTTTCAGGGAAATAATCATGACCTTAAATCTGGGGTTAATAGTAACGGATATGTGTTTTAACCCGTCTCACTCAAGGCTACTTCTTAGTTAGTTTTCATATACTTACTAAACTAAAGGACAAGTGGATGCTTTATCGAAGGAACTACACAGTCGTGCCACCATCCCAGGTGCTCTGTTTTTCTCCTCTTTTAGTTTTCACATAAATTGATTATGTTTCGATGCCATATTCATCATTAAAAGATGCTGAGTCAATTATGTCAAAAAGCGGCTAAACTCATTTATTTTTGCAGAGTATGTGTATAAAGCCATCGATGGCCTACCTGTTACCGCTCATCCAATGACTCAGTTTACTACTGGTGTTATGGCCCTTCAGGTTTTTCTCAAAACTGTACCTCTTGCATTGCATGCTGTAGTGGATCATAAATTAATTGAATTACCAAGTATTCTATAAAGAGCTGATCTTAAGATGTACCAAAATGTACCTTTATAGAACCCATCTATGAACTACTTTTTACCTTGCTAAAAGTCACACTGTAGCTAATTATTAAAATTCGTTGACTTTGGTTACTCTGTCTGCCAGTTATGAAATCATATCATTAAATTATTGCTGCCTATATTTGAGATATTATATCTAAACATTTATATGCTCATTCTTGTTCCAGGTAGAAAGTGAATTTTCAAAAGCATATGAGAAGGGGATCCATAAATCTTAGTGAGTTTCTTCTGAGTGCTTATCTGTTAGAGTGCTTCTTTGTACTTGTGCAGAATTTGATATGTAAAGTTTAATCTTATTATAGATACTGGGAACCAACATACGAAGACTCTCTTTCATTGATTGCCCAAGTGCCAGCTGTAGCTGCATACATTTACCGCAGGTATATATGAAGGTCTCTTTAGTCGCTCTCATTAGTTCACTTTTCACCTCATAAATATCTATTTATATTGTTGATTTGTTTATACTGGTATATTGGATTGTACTCTCAGGGGTCTATGAATTAAAATATCTTTGCTAGAGACTAAGTTTGAAGTTTCTCTTTTTCTTTTGAAGGATATACAAAAACAGAGAAAGGATTGCCGTGGATGACTCTCTAGATTATGGTGGCAATTTCGCGCACATGCTTGGATTTGATGGTCCCGAGATGAAAGAGCTAATGAGGCTCTATGTTACCATCCATAGGTGAGGCCATGCCTGTCTACACTGTGACCTTATCAGAACTTCTTTTTATGCACTTATAATATTCCAGCCTGCATTTAAAAGGAATTATGTTCCTAACTGACATATCAATTGTTGCAGTGACCATGAAGGTGGAAATGTCAGTGCTCATACAGGTCATCTTGTAAGCATATACTCCTTTTCCTATATGGACACTCTTTTAGTTTTTAAATTAATTAAGCCATATAGGAATAAATTAAGTATGATTTTATTGCCAAAAATGTAATTATTATCAAGCAGGATCCTTGCCTAAATAACTTTTATGCTTGTGTAGGTTGTCAGTGCCCTCTCGGATCCGTATCTCTCATTTGCTGCAGCATTGAATGGTCTAGCTGGACCCCTCCATGGTCTGGCTAATCAGGCAGGCTTTTGCTGACAGACCAATATGTAATCTTGTATCTTGTTATTTTTGGATATACTAGGAAATTGTTACATATGAAAGTAGATCACTGTTTCTGCTTCGTTTACTCATATGTATGTTCATTTCTTGTGCAGGAAGTTCTGCTATGGATCAAGTCTGTGGTAGATGAATGTGGAGAAAACATAACCAAGGACCAACTTAAGGACTACGTCTGGAAAACCTTGAATAGTGTGGCAAGGTAATGTGATAAGACTTTTGTTTATCAGATATTTAACAATGCTCTCATTCCTAATTCTTTTGATAAGCAAATTAATCATGCCATAATCATGTTTTGTACTATTTATTATAAAATGCAGGTTATTATAAAATGCAGGTTGTTCTACGAAAAACCGATCCAAGATATATGTGCCAACGAGAATTTGCATTGAAATACTTGCCTAATGATCCTCTGTTCCAGCTGGTTAGTACCTAATAGCTGTTAATCCAATATTTGTTTTCATATCTCAGCTTTCTATCTGACTGATTTATATTCTATACTCTATAGGTTTCGAAACTTTATGAAGTGGTGCCACCAATACTAACGCAACTCGGCAAGGTAAGCTGCTCGTTAATTCTTCTCTGTTACAAAGAAAATCTGTAAATTTATTTCGACTGTTATATCTTTGGTTGTCTTATGGAAAAACATAAATTTAGAGCCTAAAGGCATACATAATAATTTTAGAGCACATTACTGATTACTTGCATATTTTTATAGTAATTTAACCTAGATGTGAATACTGCAGCTCTAAAAATTTCATGTGAAATTATACTTGTAGGTGAAAAACCCATGGCCGAATGTTGATGCACATAGCGTTGTGTTGCTCAACTACTATGGCTTAACTGAAACAAGGTACGAAACTTATACTTTTGTTGTTGCTGCACTAAAAGGAATATGATATAATGCTTTTGGTTATTAACATTCAAACCTACTTTCAGATATATACACGGTTCTCCTTTGGTGTGTCAAGGGCTATTGGAATTTGTTCTCAGGTTAGCCACTAATCTTAACACCTTCAATCAGGACTCTATTGTTATTATGTTATATCATTTATTTCTTCTGGCCTTGTCTTAGTCTTTCTGTTTATTTTGCAGCTCATATGGGATAGAGCTCTTGGGTTGCCATTGGAGAGGCCGAAAAGTGTTACAATGGAATGGCTTGAAAATCACTGCAAGAAGTCTGCATCTTGTAGATACACGGTAGCCATATGATAATCCTCGGTACGAGTGTGCCTCTTTGAACAGAGAGAGCAGAAAACTTCTGTAGTTGAGTACTATTGTGTGATTGGGTTGGCCGGCTTCCTGTAATATTGATTTTGCAAGTAAATCGATTAACATAGTTTTAAAGCTACAATTTTGGAATTTTGGTGCTGTTGAGTTCCAACTATGTCGGTTTTGCTTTGGTAGGGAAACTTTGTAGTTTTCGTTTCCTTGCAAGTAATTCTTCCTTGCAGTAATTCTTTCTTCTGAAAACAAATAATCCTTTATTTATTATACGTCTATATGCTTTTTAGGTGGGCAATAAATATGGAGTATTTGGCACCCAGAAATGCATCTCATGAAGACCCAAACTCAATGAATAGTAAAAAGTCACATGGCGTTGAAAGATTTTTAGTAGCATGCTTGATGTAGTAGTTTTACCATCTTATCCTCGTCAAACTTTCACCCTAAATGCTGTTAAGATCTTTTGCTCTTACAATTTCTACTCATGAAAACGGGTCAATAATGCATAGGATTGTTTTAATTTTTGATAAATCGCGATCTCCAGTGGAGTCAATTCAATTTTCTTGCCTTAAATTGGTGATATCTCCGTCAGTAATTAAGTCAAACCGATTTCATTTCCGGAGGGTGGGAAAACGATTTCTTTTATCAAGATTAAAGACTTAGCCGCATGACTCGCTAATTATAATGTTCTCAAGTTTGTTTTTTAAAGAAAAAGTAAAGTAAAGAAAGTAATGTAAAAAAAAGTACAGAAAGTGGTATGTCATCAACTTTCATCCCACTTATTAGATGAAACATTATAGAGTAAAAATACAAAGACTTTCATCCCTTTCCTCTTCACTACACTTTCTTTCCTTCATTAAAAAAAACTCAAGAACACAATATTATTTTGTTTCACTCCCTTTCATCAAAAAAAAANAACTCCCCATAGGTTAGCAAAGCCTTACTAACTTAACTTAGGCCCTCACTAAGCATTATCTAGGTTAGATATGCCTATAGCAATTTCCCGAGTGAAATTTTTGCTTTACTATATCTCTATGACCTAATTAACCTATAGACAAGCTCACGTATCCACCTATGCCAACCACCACTATGTTTACATCATGTAAACATCCCGGTATGTCAAGTCTAGGTTACAAACACATTTTCACTAAGAAAACTATCACTCTAAGTACACTATGCTTAACAGAAAACCCTAATTGCACCTATGTGTTTACGGTTATCTTTAAAACTTTAATTGCTTATCTGAATTAGTTTGAAAGTGTTCAAGGCTTAGGTATGAGTTACAATAGCAACTTTAGGATATATTAGACTTTCTAGGCCATAGTACAACTCCCTAGAACTTAGGTACAAGTCCCATAAGCACAAAACCCTAACTAGGACATAACTTCCCGAAACTAGGTCTAAACTATCCCAAATCTTTACCATAAGCTACCGCCACTTAGTATAAGCCTCCTATGACTTAATATTAGTCACTAAACACTCATAGGACCCTAATCTAGGCACTAAACCCTATGCTAAACCCTAAACTCTCACTAGACAAAACTAGGTTAAAACTAAACCTAAAACCTAAACTAAGCTATCATAGCACCTCAAATCTTACAACCAAACACCCTAGCACCTCCCTAGCTAGCATACAAGATGAATCACCTCCTTGTCACCTTCTTCAACCCGCAGCTTCACCATGGCCACAACCGGCCTAAGGGTGCCCCCTAGCTACCCATAGCAGTCATTAGTCACCCATTAGGTCCTCCACCACACCATGTAGCTACCCTTACTCAGCCCCCAACCCCCTCCTCGACACCTAGCGCACCCTTTCTTGGTCGCTACTCCAAACGCACCTTATAAATAGCGAACCAACCCACACCACTTCAATCCACACCTCCCTCTCTTCTTTACCTAAACATTTCTGTAGTACTAAGACCCTAAGACCCTTAGAAGTCGAGTAGCAAAGCCCTAGACCCTTGTCGAGTTCTTGTTTTGGCCGAGAAACCCTAAACCCTCGTTAGAAACTCCCACGACCTAGGTAAGCCTAATCTTTGATCCTAATGCCTTTAGTACTGACCTAGGATAGTTATAACATGCCTTAGATCACCTAGGAACCTAAGCTAGAGCCTTGATCATTTTCTTTTACAAGTTTTCATTTAGAAACCCTAATTTAGGTCGAATTGATATTTATGTGCTAGATTACTTGTTCTTGTGTTATGATCTGATCTAGAACACTTAGTTAAGTATATATAAGTTAAATATAAGATAGGAAACTTAGTTGTCTCATTAAAATACAATTTGCATGGAAAAAGGACTAGTTTTGCAATAGTTTTCATGCATAGGGGTATATACCGTACCTTTTTGAAAATATGAAGTGCGAGGACTATTTTTGAAATTTCTTGGAAGTTATAAGTATAAGGACTCTTTTTGCAAAGTTCTAAAACCTTAGGATAGAAAGTAAAAATAAGTTATAAACTTAAAAGGACTAGTTTTGCAAATATTGTTAAGTTAAGGGTATAAAAGGTAAATATTGAAAGTTAGTATAGTTTAAGGACCATTTCTGTCATTTCTCTAAAATATATAAGTATAGGGACTAATTGTGCAAAAGTTAGAAAGTTAAATGTTTATTTGTTATAAGTTTATTAGTTTAGGATAGAAAGTGTAAATATGCAAACTTGAAGGGTATAAACGGACTATTTTCATACAAGTATGAAAACCTATTTTCTAGTTAGCAACATAACACAATACTAGGGAGCTTCATGTGAGGGGTTTCATCAGGTATTTTGTTTTGACGAGTTTGCTGGGTTTACGATTTAAAGTGCCCTGGCTCCTCAAACGATTACTACATGACCTCTGGATTATGATGGCCCGAACGGTGTTATATTATAACTAAAACCTAATAACAACATAACTCAATAGTAGGGAGCTTCGTGTGAGGAGTTATATACTTCTGAATTATGATGGCCCGAACGGTATTATGTTGGCAGCATAATACAATAGTAGGGAGCTTCATGTGAGGAGTTATACTTCTGAATTACGATGGCCCGAACGGTGTTATGTTATATCTAAATTTAGAAAACCTAAGAGTGATTAGTTAAGAAAACCTAAACTAAGACTTGACATACACACACCTACACTACCCCCAGGATACGTGAGCGAGCTGTCTAAACCGTTACCCTACTTACCTTAGACTCAGGTGAGTTTTCATAGTCTCACTTTTAAATGCTTTACAAACCCTGTGAGGGGGATACATGCTTTAAATCGAATACAAGTCTTTTTCTTGGGTTGTTGCACGTATAAACTATCTGCCACCACTACATAACCAAATTCATGAATCTAATCACTTGCGAGTGAACGCGAATATAATTGATAGATCTATTGGAGTTTAACAACTCCCGTTGGTACTACCTCTCTCTGGAGGGTACCGATAAGTATTATATTTGAACCTTCTGAAGGGATAACTTTGGCAAGTTACCATTCCCGTCCCATCATGGTTTGGTCTGCAGACCCCATGATCTGGACTGAACGTGTGGTTCATTAGCTTAGTGCAATATACCCGCTATCTCTAAACTTTTCCACACATGGGGTTTAAGCTGAACCATGTNGTGAACGCGAATATAATTGATAGATCTATTGGAGTTTAACAACTCCCGTTGGTACTACCTCTCTCTGGAGGGTACCGATAAGTATTATATTTGAACCTTCTGAAGGGATAACTTTGGCAAGTTACCATTCCCGTCCCATCATGGTTTGGTCTGCAGACCCCATGATCTGGACTGAACGTGTGGTTCATTAGCTTAGTGCAATATACCCGCTATCTCTAAACTTTTCCACACATGGGGTTTAAGCTGAACCATGTGGAACTTGTATTCACTCTATATCTACTTAAACCTATGACTCTCACTCAACCTTAGTGTTGACTTTTAAGCATGTTATCCTAGGTAATTGAGCTCTTTAGAAACTCTGGCACGGAGAAGAACTGGACATGAGGACGTCCATAATAGTTATCATTCATCTGTTTTTGCTTTAAAACATATCTTAGGGACCTCTCTTTTGGTAAAAGTATATCTTTTACTGTAAAAACTATGATGAATAAATGAATGATAACACCTTTTTCAAAAACGTATCTTTTCGAGTCGTTTTCTATTATCTTGTCTTTGTTTCCATGAAGTAATACCCCAACTCTAAATCCGCTGCGATCTATGAAAAATGGGGGTGTTACAAGAACATAGGAATTTGAGTAATGTTAATTGTTTGTAATACCCTTTAAACTAAATTAATATTTTAAAAATTACTTAATACTTAAACTTTTATCATTTTTTGTTTCCAACTCATGAACTTTTTTCTCCCATTGACTACAAATTGAAACCATAAGTTTTGCATCAAGTGTCAAACCAAAGTTACGATTTCGCTAGTATAATTATTTATCGCTACATATCATCATTTTGCTCGGGGCATTCCTTTATTAAATACATTGCTCCCTATTAATTAATAAAAAGCAAATGGGGTAACTTCGTTTTGTAAGAAAAAAAGAAGCAAATGGCCACCGGGCTAAGTGGCCTATAAAAGTTAAGTCTCATAAAGTTGTTAACTGTTGTATTTATTTGTCATGTTTAAATTTTAAGGGCAATTCCGTATACGCTCACAATCACAAAGGTGCTCATTAGTTCGGTTTATCGAGTTTTTCAGTTTATTCGATTATTATTATTATTATTTTGTGTAAAACGGAAAATCATATCGAACCGAATTCAAATTTAATTAAATTGAAACGAATAACCCGAATTACTTATTACGGAGTATTAATTATTTATTTATATAGATTTGTAGAAAAAAAATCAAGATTAAAAAAATGTCATATTTATATTATGAAAGATTTTTAATGGTCATTTTATGTAAAATATATAAATGAAATAAATATTTATATGAATTCGGTTTTCGGTTTAGATTGCCAAAACCATTTCCAAACCGAAAACCGAATATTTGATTCGGTACGGTTCGGTTTTGACGAGTTTGGTTTGGCTATAAATTCAGTTCGGTTCAGTTTCAGTTTACGATTTCTGTATGCTTTAACTATATTGTAAATCATGCATTAAAATAAGCATGAAAGAGTATTTGCCATTTCTATAGACTTTGGCAATCTTTTTTTTAGAGACAGATGTGAAATGTTTATCTATGACATTGACAACCTTGTTTTATGATTCCATTTTTGCTTTTATTACATTACTTATGTGCTCATTCGAAGTATCAAATTTCACGTGGTATATCATTTCAAACCACTGTATTTTAGGGCGGATCTAGGATTTTCAAGGGTATTACACAAATTCTTTCCCTTAATTGGTGCTAAAATTCGCACCAAAAAATACTCTTGAGCTAAGGTAAAGTTGCACTATAAATAAATAACACGAATATCGAGAGTTGCACATACTAAAAAATGACATTTTTTGAAAAATATTACAGGGTGTGGCCCATGTCACACCCAACATGCATGTAGGTCCATCCCTGATTCTATTTATCGGTGTCAAAGGTGTAAGAAAACTATGAATGTTTAAAGAGTTGTCCATATGCAAAATAAAATTTTAGTTTTCTCACACCATACAAGGCAGACATAAGTTATTTTCATTGGGACAAAATAACATGTCTTCTAGCAAGACCCATATCCACACTATACACTCTTCACTAAAAATTCCCCACTAAAGAAATAGCAAGACTCACAACTACGTTATTTCCTTTATGACCAAATTAATCTTTTGGAAACATAATAAAACCACCCTCGTGAGAAAATGACCATTACAATTCAACAAATAGCAAAATGCGGAATTGTTTGGCAATCTTTTCTTGACTCAAGTTAACCTTACTAAAAGCAATAAAAGTGGAGATACTAAAGAAAAGGCTACAAATCAACAACATAATAAGGAAAAAAAAAACAAAGAAAAAAAAAACAATAAGAATGTGTTGTAGTTTTCTTAGAAAATAGAAATTTTCAGTTTTAACGAAAAAAAGAGAAAATCAATTTGAATGCGATTTCTGTTTACCGAAACTTTCTAAAAAGTAAAGGTGTACTCTTCCAGCTAAACCCTATTACTCTCTGTCAGGTCACGAAATCCCCAAGTTTCAATCCTTAAAAACCAATCTTACACTGTTCATGTAGAATTAGATGCCAAGTGCCTTTCTAAAAAAAAGTAAAAATAAAAATAAAAATTAGATGCCAAGTTGGCAAGTTTATTCCTATACAAATGACAACAATTGACACTTTAATATGCTAATGATGCCTAAAATTTGGAAGAGCCAGAAACAACTAAAGAAAAGCCAACAGATTCCACATTCACGAATGACTTGCTAGACTATGCGAAATTCTTTTCACTTGATTGGTTTCATAGTTCTGAAATGCGTGACCTTATGAGCTAGCCTCTATGCAGCACTGCGACGTTGCCAGAGTTTGATTTACTATGTTCGAGTCTACACTAAAAATAAACTTGTTACTTATATATATATATATATATATATATATATATATATATATATATATATATATATATATATATATATATATATATATATATATAAGGGATCAGGTACATTTTTGGCTTTTAGTGCGGATGGTACGGACAAATCTCAGCCCTCCATCTAGTCAACCATCTGAAAAAGGCGGAGTGGCAATATCGTAAATATCTCGTCTTTTTTAAAAATCTTTACTATCATATTAGCTTTTTTCTGAAAAAAATTCAAAAAATTCTGAAAAAATAAAAAATAAAGAGGACAACAAATAATTAAGAATCGCTGAAAAAAATTTCAAAAAAAAAATCGTTTTCATCGTTAAAGGTAATGTGATATTAGCGTCTGATTTTGACTTTTGTAAAAAAGTCAAGATCAGATCTTGATATCACATAATATCCTTTTTTTTTTTATTAATATCACTTTTGTATGAATGATGATATTAAGTTTTTTACTAATATCACCGTTTCTTTTTTTGTTCCACTGTTGGTTTTACAAGTATAAAAACTTAATATCACTTAATGTCTTATAATATCATTGTTAGTCTTATAATCAAAATACATTTTTTTTTAATAAAATTGTTAATATCATAGTAATTATCATGCTTTCTTAATATCAAAGTTAATTTTTTTTAATACCACCGTAACTTTTTCTTAATATCGTAATAAAAAAAACAGTGATATTAAGTTTTTTTACTAATATCAACGTAACTATTTAAGTAAAATTGATTGGCCCAGAAACGGTCAACTAAAGTCAACTATCTAAGGGTCAATGCAAGTGTCCAAGGAGTATAGAGATATTCCCGGGTCGTTTATTCCCCAGTGAGGTGTGAATTGTATCCAAAACGAATCGTGATCGAGTGATTTTGAACAGGAAAGGGTTATGAGTGATTTGGATGATTACACTAAGAGAATATAAATGGAAAGAACTTAAATAAGCTATATTAACGATAAAGTGAAAGCAGAATAACCTAAAACGGATTAAAACCTAAAAACGCATGATTACGTTAAAAATAACGTAACCGTACAAAATAAAAGTGAAATTGGAGCAATATAAGGCCTACGGGTATGAAAATTACTTTTTTACAAACCTAATGGTAAAAGAAAATTTTAGAAAAAAGAAAATTAATTTTTTGAGTTTTTATTTATTTATTATTAATTAACTACTAATTAATCTAGATTTAATTATTATAAATACTAAACTATTTTTAATAATTACCAAAACTTTTTCCAAGATTACTTTATAATAACAGGAGACTATGAAAAATACAAAACTGCCCAAAAGCTTATTAATAAGCAGTGAATAAGCTAACAAGTGGAAATAAGCTTAAAATGGAAAATAGTTGTTAAATAAAAAATAATGCAAAAGATAACTGATAAAAGTCCCTAGGGCAGATGGTGTTGGAGTGTTGTGTTGTGTGCTTTGGGTGTTTGAGGTCAGGGGTTCGAATCCCCACCTCATGCACTTTTTGCCAGCATTTTTTTTCTTATTTGTTTTTCTTTTCTTTGTTTACTGTCAAACACAACCACACACACAAATCCAAACTTGCACTTATCTTATGAAAACACAAACAACAATTAACAAAATCCAAATCAGTTTCAAGGATCAAAAGCAGATTTTAGAAAGAACAAAAAAAAAAACTTTGAATCTCTTTCCTTTTGTGAATGCTAAACCAAACAATAATGCAAACAAGCTTAAACAAGCTTAATGCTTGTATAAGCATCACAACACAAGAACAACTAACCACAATAGCACACAATAACCAAACAAGATCAAAGCCCACAGATTCAAAAAAATTCAAGAAGAACATGGACAGCAGCTACAGTAGCCCAAAAGGCACTTTAAGGCTTAAAAAATAAGCTAGTAAATGAGGCAAAACTTGAAAACTAGTTGGTATCTATGATTAGCTACCTGGACCAGCTTTCCAAAACACCAAAGTTCAAACTATAAGATCAAGTGAAGAACAAAATATGGTGTTGAGAAAAACGGGGTCAATCTGACAAGACTGGGTGCAGGGTAAAACAGGTCAAAAGATAAGCCCGCAAATAAGCAGTTAATAAAGCCAAAAAAAAAATCAAGAAAATAATAATAGCAATATAACCAGCTAAACAACCATATCCAAGAGCACCAATCCTAAAAGCCAATATTAAGCCTAGGTGAAATTCTAAAGTTAATTCAAAAACTTTTCTTTGAGACTTTTGACTTTTCACATTTTATACTAAGTTGACTAAAACGAATTTTGATTAATCCTAGGTACTGATATGATCTATTAAGTTAAAATAAAGCTAGTTTGAGCAATAAGAACAACTCCTAAGCCTAATGCCATGTTTAGTAGTTGAAATNTAAAGCTAGTTTGAGCCATAAGAACAACTCCTAAGCCCAATGCCATGTTTAGTTAATTGAAAATCACAACAGTTAACTGCCAAGGGAGATTTACATGCAATTTTGACTTTTGCTAAACTGACCTATGTATTTTATGCTAGGGTTGATCTAATTTAGCCTAATGCAACCTAGAAATGCAAATATCCACACAAATAGACAACAAGAACACACAAATAAAGCTTAAACCAAACACCCCTATATGTATCCACTGATTTTGCATTTTAGGTGATTTAAACTACTAACTGAAATTCTACTGATGAAACTTGATTAAATATGCTACAAAAAGTATATAAAAGCTACATAATGCAGAAAAAATAACAATAAAACAAGCTATGTGAGGTTTATGCTCAATGACTGATAAAATGCACAAAGTGGAATCTAAGAGTACAAATGAAGAAAGTCTAACAATCAAGCAAAAAATCAACTTAAGCTAACCAGATAAACATAAAAAGCATAGAATAAGCTCTAAATAAAAGGTAATTAACTAAAACAGATTTTTGGCTAAAATATGGACTGAGAATTGGAACAAGATAAACTGACCTCAAAACATGAATGTAAATCACAAGTTAGCTTACCAACAAGCTATTCAAACCAAACTAATCACCTAAACCCTTCTGGAACAGCTTAATACCATCATGATCCTTCGTTGACTTTCATTGACTTTTTGGAATTTTGCCATAGAAGCAGTGACTAACTCATTTAAACCCACACAAAGTATTGTTAAACTTAAAAGAGCTTATAGAACAAATGAGAAAGCTTACCAAAGCTAATTAAACATTAATGGAAATTTTCAGGCTCAAGCATGAAAACGAGTTGCAAAAGAATTAAAAAGAGAAGTTGTATTTTATTAATCTTAAAGATGCTTATGCTACTGAAAATGAGAATTACAAAGCTTAATTTAAAATATTACATCAATTTAAATTCGAACTAAGTTAAAAAAACTACTAACTACTCTAAGACTTCTAACTCCCCCCTCCTCTCTTGCATTTTCTTCACTTTTATATACTTTGGAGGGGTCTTGAGAAAATCCCACTTCAATTGTGGACCTTTGGATTATCAAAAATCAATCTTGGCCGTTGCTTGCATTTTTGGCGCCAAAAGGGTCCATGTGACATTTCTGGTTGAGTAAAAGGGAAAATGAGCATTAAATGCATTTTGGACCTTGTGGTAGGCAGGGGGAACAAGGTGAGGTGAAGTTGAGCTGGAGTGATGGAGGTTGAGTGTTGGCAGGGAATTGCAGTGAACAAGTGAGGGAGAAGGTGAAAGTCAAAAGTTTGACTTGGGAGGGATTATATAAACGTGGGTGTTTATTAGTAAAGGGTGGTGGGATTGGGTTAGTGTTGGGCCACAGGTAAGTATTTTGGGCCAAGGGTGTGTTTTGGGTTGGGTTATGTTAAAAGGGTTGGGATAATAAAGGGTGGTGTTGGGTTTAAGTAAAACAAAGGGTTCATTTGGTTTGTAGTTAACAAAAGCCCAAGGGCTAAATATGTAAAAACTGAAAATTAAGGACCACACCTGCCATCTTTTCCAAAGTTATTTCCAGGGACCATAGATGCCAAACTAAATAAACCCAAGGACCATAAATATTATTTTTCCACTTTTAAAATTCCCGGGGACTAAACTTGCCAAAATTCAAAGTTGAGGGGTTAAAAGTGAATTTTTACCAAAGAATCATCCAAGGACCAAAATTGACAACTTAAATTATTTTAGGGACCTTGAATGATAAAACTCCAAAATTTTGGATTTTAGGGACTAGTTTTGCCAAACTTAGAAAGTTGGGGGACTGAAACTGCCAATTATGCAAACTTTGTTCGTTTTTCATTTGTTTTTACTCATTTTGCATCTAAAACATATAAAACACAATTTTGAAATATTTTCAGTATTTTGATGCATTTCTGAGTGTTTTTGTATGTTTTGCAGTTCAGATTTTACCAAAAATGATGAGTGTTTGAGCACTCATCAGTATCTTTTATCACCCCTACCAAATTGCCCCTGCCAAGCCACTGGACAATTTTTCCACGCCCAATGCATGCAATCAATGCTACCAAGCATACCCGGAAAACCATGTTGACGCTCATGCAATTCGTAAATACGTTGAATGTCGGACCATGTTGGTGTTTTTAGAAACTCATGCATAAACAAATCCATAACACACATGTTAAAATTATCAAGACAAAGACGTGAAGTAGTCTCACCCATTTGCAAATACTCATCGAACACATCTGGGGCAGTGCCGTACGCCAATTGGCGTATTGCAGATGTACACTTTATAAGTGCACTAATACTCCCTCGACCCGTACATCGGGTCCTGCCTTAAAGTATTTAAAGTGATCTGCAATATCATTAGATTCGTAAGATTCAATACCTTTGACTATTTGTAGAAATAGTTACCGGCTCATACGAAACCTCCTACGGAATTTACCGTGCGTATAATTGCAACCTTGAACGAAATATTCGTTTTGCAAACGTTCTTCAGCAAGCTCACGTTCACGATATATGTGGGTACGGGGCACCTGAGGATGAGCTGCTTCTTGTTCTAAGCGTTGATGTAACTCGTACACATTAACCATAAATTGTATGTCTTCTTCGTCATCAATGTCTGACCAACTCGGACCAAATTCGTTTTTTTGATTTGGATCCATTATNGAGAATTAGTATTGGATGTGTGAAAAATATATATGTGTTTAGTTGGTATTTATAGTTGTGTTTAAATGATTTGAATTTTTTTTTTGAAAATATACAAACTAGCCGTTTGATATATATAAAGGATGAAAATGATTTTTTTTTTTTTAAGTAACGGATACAAACTAGCCGTTGGAGTGGGGCTTTTGTAATTTTTTTTATACAAAACTCGCCTTAACTCGGTGTTAGGGGGTTAACGCCCCGCGTTAATGCCTATTTAACGCACACGACTGCATCAATAACTCGGGCCTTAACGCGCTTTAAGGAACCCTTAACGCAGAACGAGCGTTAGCGATGTGCATGCTCTAAGGTAGAACAAAAGTGCAAAGTACACTCCATATATACTTGCATCTAATATTATTAATATCTTTTACTATTCAAACTTATATTAGTAATAATTAATACAAATTCATACCAATGTGTTGAATTGTTCGAGTTCTGTTACAAGACATATAGAAACGTATACATTTGGATAATGACATAATACGAGGGCAAAGAACCATGTCGATTCATGAGTCGAAGAGTTGAATTGGCAAAGACAATTTATCATGATGTAATTTTCTTGTATATGTTTCTCTAGGTTGATTTGTAGTTTAGTGTGAAAATCAGCTAAGTTAATATCGTTGATAATATGTATACTTGTCTCATTTTTAGAGAAAGAACTAAAGAAAAGGATATTGTTTTTAGAATCTTCCCCTTAATTGGTGTCTATGTTATCATTCTTGTTTTGGTCAATAATTGACCAAATTTGATGATGGATTTGAGTTATATAGTATTATGGGTATATATAAGTGGGGATGGTTATAAATATAAAGCTTTTATAGTTTGATGGTATGAAAAGAGCGGGGTAGAGGAATAGTTAACTCATAAGGCTCATGATCGGAAGATTGCAGTTTGCTAGCATATAAGTTCTAGAATTGCATATTTTATTTGAGAAAGAAACATGTAGAACGCCTCTAACTTGGAAAAAGATTTCAATTTGTAAAGAGTACTCAGAAATTATGAGTTTAACTTGAATATATACCTAATTATGAGTGTTTGTATGGATATATATGATATTTTCCTTAATGTTTTGAACAAAGAATTTGCAAAAAGATTTCAGTTCATAAAAATACTCGAAAAAGTCTTTTAAAACTGACAACAAAGTATTTTACCGGGGTGAATTAACCCTTTTACCAAAAAAAAAAAAAAAAAACTGACAACAAAGGAGAGATTGCGAAATTCAAATTGTTAAGAAAATTTATATCTTCTTTACGTTTGTTATTTGGTGATAAATAAAATTATTTGATAGACAAAAATTTTGACACAAATTTTTTCATTATAGTTTTTTTTACATATTTTTTCAATAATTTAAAAAGTAATTCTGATTTTTCAAATATTTTTTCATTTGTTTCAGTCTACTCTTTCATATTTAAAATTTTTACAAATTAAAGACTTTTTACATGATTCCACTCTATTTTATCTTTACAAATATTTCATAAAAATACTCAAATATTTTTATTTTATTTTTGACGTTTTCATTAAATATATCAGTCACATGCTTATACATGATATTCTATTGAAATTTCATTGTGTGTGGACATTAACCAACACTATTAGCATATTTGAGACAAGATAACCAAAGAAAATAATAATTTCGTAAGAGAAATTTAAAAAGTCCTATAATTGTATGCTTATCTATCTTACCTAATTTGCTTAATTAAACAAAGAAGCATAGTTAGTAACACGTTGGATCGCGTCACATTACCAATTAATTAGTTCACAACTAGTTTATAATATGATTAAATATTTGTTTTAGGTGTTAAGAACAAAAAGTGGTTGACATGTTACTAATACGGAAACAGCAATTCTCACCCATTTTTCCATTTCCCTTCTCGAGTTTCAACATTTTCTTATTTCGAAGTGGAAATCAAGATTTTATTTTGTATTACGTTTATAACAACATGGTTTAATTGAAAGTCATACGACGATTCATCAAATTCATTTTGCATGGTACAACGATTAAACATATGTAGTTTAACAAACGATACGACTCCGATTATATGGCGTTCATCATATTTATTTCACTTGTTTTTCTCGAAATTTTTCATAAGTTTTGCTATATGAATGAAACTTAACATATCGAAAACAAAACAAACTCCCTAAACTACTAATAAGTTCACAAACTAAATTTAGGATCCCTGAGATCTAAGTTAACCAACCTTTGCTAGAGGTATGGGACAATAAATTGTACTTTCTAAATAAGGAATATCATGAATTACGGAGTACCAAAAATGCACCACTAAACTTAACTCATTTCTTGATTGAGTTATTGGCTTACCTAAATTTGGTATGGAGTAACATTAAGAAGTATATATTATTAGACATGCACACCACTAGATATGCTTACGTGCTCCACACAAATCTCAACTAAACTTAACTCCATTTAAATCTAAATTGTTTATATAACCCTTATATTTGTGCGATTATATATACTCGTACCACTACTACAAAAATAGTCTTTTAGACCTCCATATAAAGACCCTCTATGAAAAATACATGTCTAAATGACAATTATTGGAAACCGATGGTTGTTCGATTTTACTCAACTTAATATCCCAATAAGCGGTTGTGTTATTATGTATACACGTTATCTATTCTAAGAGCTCTAGGTATAATAACACACAAATGAGCGTTGGGCTGATGTGACAGGCGTTGAAGCCGCGTTATGATACCAGCGAATGTGGTGTTGGGGCTACGTTAAGCCATACGTTGCTACCATAACTCAAAGTGGAACGCACGTATGGACAGACAAAAAGTTACACAAACCACCCCTGGCTAACGGCTAGTTTCATACAATGCAATTTTTTTTAAATAATAATAATAATAATAATAATAATAATAATAATAATAATAANTGGAACCTACTCGGTTTCAAAATCCGAACGCAGGATCTTCTTCAAACCCGAAACCAAACGCGTCTTCATCCGGTTTCTCTAACCCGCTTGGTTTGACACCCGAGTAACTTTATTAACAACAACAAATGTATATGACGTGGCAACAAAAATTTTAACAAAACCCACCCCAATTCGAACAATAAACCCAACCGCAAACCCAATCCTCACATTCTCAAGTCGACCCTGAAGCTACGTATCCCCGAAAGCCCAAAAGTCGAGGTAAATGCATGTCAAAAAAATCCAACGAATCCAAAGAACCCGAGCCCTATGATGAAAGAAATCCCGACGTGACTGGGACTACATTACGTTGGTCACCGGCCGAGGAAATACTACTTGGCTCGTGTTGGGTGACCGTTTCCGAGGATCCAAATGTCGAAGTTTTACAAAAGTGCACCACGTTTTGGTATCGAGTTATGAACGAGTTCAATCGGAAAAATTTTCAACTACGCAACAAGGATATGATAACAAGCAAGTGGCATACGTTTAACAGAAATTGCCAAAAGTTCAACGCGGTTTTCAAACGTACTAAACGTTTGACAAAAAGTGGTGAAAATGAAATGGATAATATGAGACGGGCTAGAAATATGTTTCGTGACGAGCATAAAGGTGTTTCGTTTGCTCAAGAGGAAGCTTGGGAAATTTTGAAAACCCATGCAAAATGGGACATGCCGGAACCGGTTGATTTAACCGGAGACGTCCCCAGGTAAAGCCACGGGGAGCTATTTGGTGATGATGCACGACCACGTCCGGCCGGCAAACCCCGCGCCTGAAAAAATAAAAATGCGATACCACGACGAGCACTGGGGGAAGTTCGTCAAGCCAATTCGGGGAATTTATGTCATCCGAGCTTCATATCAAATGGGACGCGGCCCAAGAGGCGTACGAGGCTGCTAAAGAGAAAGACCGTATGATAATGCGTTTAAAAGAGTTTAAATTTCTTGGTATTAGCACGAAGGAGATGGATCCGCACGTTGCGTATTGGATCGAAATGGAAAAGAAAAAAATCCAAAAAAAATATAATTTGCAAAAGCCCGAATAGTTCTATACTTCTATTTTATTTCCTTATTGTATTTTTAGTTTGTAACTTTTTTTTATGTACTCGTAGCGGTTTTTTCATTTGTAATTTTTTTTTCGTATTTTTTTTATGTCGTTTTTTTATTTGCAACGTTTTTATTTCGTATTGTAATTTTTAACTTAATTAATGAAGTATTATGTTGTTTAACGAATGAAATTGTTGAGAGGTTAATTTGTAAATTGTAATTTTTTAAAACGTGGGTCCCAAGAAGGTGGTGTTATGATAAAGGGTGATTTTTTTTGTCTTAAATTTGTGGACTTATACGACCCAATAATAAATACAGTACATAATAAATGTTATTTTTAAAACACTCATACAATGAAAATACATGTTATTATACATATATAATAAAATACACAAAACTTCATACAATTTATATGAAAACAAGCTAATGGTACATATGGTTTTGAAAACCGGACCGGACCAACCGGTTCAATTGGTTTAATCGGGAATCGAAGTCACTACCGGTTCGGCTAGTCAATAAAAACCGTCCGAAATGAACCTGAGAGGACCTTCAGAACCGGTAAAAACGAATTAATCGAGCTGGGCCGGGATCATTTTCTTCTTGCTTTTCTGAGGTTAATCAACTCGTTATTTTTATTTTGTTAGTGCCTGAAATTTAATCATAGAATACCCGCTGTCACAACGCGCAAGTACCATGGACGGAACTATTAAGGGACCGGGGAGGGCCCCGGCCCCCCAAACTTTGCGGCGCCTAGTGTAAAAATTATAGGTTTTAAGGGTAATTTAGTTGTGGTTACAAACAAATCTCCGATTCGGCCCCCCCCAAAATAAATTCGGCCCCCCGAAAATAAATGTTCAAGTTCCGTCTATGGCAATTACTATGCTAGTACTACTATAACATGTTTATGGTGTTAAAAACTTTATAAATCATGTACACTCTTTTGTTAGGGAAGATAGTGAATAGTGCATTACTGTTATTATATTTAACTAAAATTCGGAATTCCAAATATCTTCATTTAAGAGAATATTGCCATAACAAAAAGATTCGTAAGGGAGGTGATTTGCATTTTTTTTTCTCTTACAGTACAAGTTATTAAAGCAGGATGTAAATATGATACAACTGTTTGATGTGGTACTTGGAGTGTTCAATCAAAAAAGAAAGTGTGCAAATCAATTCCCTATTGGTAACTCCTCTGGCCCATCCTATTTTGTCCTCAACCCCCTGACTTAAGGTGTTTCTTTTTTTTATATGAGGAGGATATATATGTGGGTCCCACGTCTGATTTAGCCTCTTATTGAGGAGAATGTCCATTTTCTTACCTTGGGATATAGAGGGGGTGTTTCTTTTTTTCCTTAGCTAAGGATTCATATGGGGCCCAATTCCATATAAGTCTCTTAATTGGGAGGAGATGATAAATTAAGCTTTGTGGATATAGATCATTTAAGGGATTTTTATGGGGCCCATCTAAAAAGTAATAATATTAAATAGAATCCCTTAGCTAAGGGAAAAAAAGAAACACCCCCGAAGTATGGGAAATATGTGGGATCAAGCACAAAAGAAATATTATTATATACAATTCCCTCCCCATATAGAAAAAGAAACACCCCTTACTCTGTTTATAGTACAACACATTTTTTTTATCAGTTTTTGTTTAAATTTTGTATTAGTTTAATACTTTTGACTTATTAAATTTTATATTTTATGTTTCGTACTTTTAGTTTTATAGGTTTTTTTTTTCTTTTTTTTTTTTTTTTTTTTTTAATATAAATACATGTAATTTTACAATTCAAACAAATTCAAATGTTTTTTTTATATAACAACCACATCTTCTTATAGATTTGAAACTGAATCTATTTCTATCGTAACCTTATTTTCTTTATCTATAACCCGATTTTCATCAGCAACAACATGATTGTCGTCATTCATAATCTGATTATTATCCATATATATAACTAATAATTTGTTAATTGATAATTTTGAACCTAAAACTGAGCAACATAACTTAATTGATCCCTAGAAAAATTATGATAAATGACGAAGATTTATGATGAGATTGCAAGATATTAATGACGAAGATTTATGATGAGATTGCAAGATATTAATGACTTTCGGTAAGCATACACTTCGAAANTATATATATGTATAGGGGTGTGTAATCGAGCCGAGACAACTCGCGAACAACTCGAGATCGACTCGAAAAATACTCGACTCGACTCGATTTTAAACGAGCCGAGCTCGAGCATGTCAATACTCGACTCGACTCGGCTCGATTACACCCCTAATTTATTGACCCTAAAGTTACAATTACAACAACCTTATACACATGTATTCATGTGAGTTTCCCGTTGTACACCACTCGGCCACCCCTTTCCCGCATGAACCCATGAGTTTAATTTCTCGTGGATGTATTCGGCTAACTCCTATGGTTGCAAAGCACTAGCTTATGTATGTCTAATAAATTTTGATAATACAGAAAATAACTCTCTTGACTTTGAGCTTACGTTGTAAAACAGTTTTTATATTAGTTAGCCTTATAGATTACTGCTTCCATTATTGATGGTCATCACCACGTGGATTCATTGGAGTCGTGTGGCCCATGCTGACATGCTCCAATACTTTTCTTAAGTCAAATTGGTGTATATTACCTTAAAAAAAATGAGACATGTGTCGTTATTAATTTCGTTTTATGCTATCAATTTGCACTCTTATGTCATGCGAGACTTTTATTTCAGGAAGTGGTTTATGCGATGTGAGTAATGTAACTAAAGATTTACACTCACAGCGAATGACCAAATACAAGGATTACCGGAGGAAAAAAATCGCACTGGATCGTCTGCTCAAATTTCAAATGAAGGCATTTGTGAGATAGGTGGTATAGATGTGAAATAATTGCCGTTCTAAAAAAATAAAATAAAATAAAAGTTCAGATGGTCTATACAAAGTATTCGTTCTTATGAGGCATATGTATTTTAGAAGATTAAATATGACTTATGGTATACGGCTTTAATTTAAGACTTAATCACTAAGTTAACCTTTTAGATTGATTATTTTGCCTTTAATATAATACTAAACTGCCAATGTCATCGTTTATAATCTACCCGAGTTTCATTTTCTAGCTTAGTTTTCACGAGGGCTACTATTAATTTGTATGTTCTGATCTTTTGTTTATTTAAGAAATTATATCATGATATGTTATTCACCGGATCAAGGTTTTCCTGCCGATTTGAACCTTTTGAAGAATTAGCATCTACTAAACATCATGTTTCAAATTTGATCAACATTCAAACGTTATTATGGCAGTTGAAAAAAGCTTGCTCGAAAGGTGTTCTTCAGTTCTTCTTGTATCTTGATTATTATCCAAGTTACATCTAATCATTAACATTTTCATCAATGAAATTTCATTATCATTTAACATATTTGATCAAAATCAAACATCAATGAATTTCCAACTTACTCAAAACAAACATTCTTGTGTATACTATGTTAAATAAACGTTGTATTTCGCTTAATTAGGCCGTGGTATTGTGGTAATTTACAAAGAATGGATAAGTCGATATAAAATATTGGGCACGCGTATAGTACTTAAGTAGCCGAGACGTTATGTGCAATTGACTTTGGCCAAGGCAAACTTTGTTAAATGTTAATCTAACTAAAATGTCAAACATTAATCTGTTTTGAAAGTCAAATCCTACAATAATTCTAAAGTTTAATAAAAATAGCTTCTATTATTGGTATGATGAGCGTCATGTAGGTAAACAATAATTTCTCCCAAGAGGAAACAAATTGTTCAATCAAATTATTGCACTATACTATTATTGTCAACCGTATAAATAATTTTCTATTTATTTGTGACGAAATGTGTAGATGTATAATAACCAGGAACATCTGAACATGTACACTTTTTGTATAAATAATTGATAACTAATTATTTAATACTCGCGCGTTCCATCGCGATGAAGTCTATATTTATTTCGAGTTTTAGTAATGTAATTTGTTTATATCGATAGTGAATATATTCTTTTTAGTTGTATTTATTTTCGGGGATAATTTCATATTTACCCAGCTTGAAAATCAAAATAACGTATTTATTTTATTGTGAAGTAAACAAAATTAGAAAAAATAGATAAAATTGATATTAAGGGATGATACACTTATCAAACAGCTAAAAACATCATTAGATAGAAGACATGAAGACTTTGTTAAAAACTTTATGATATAAGTATGAATAAAGATACATCATTAAGAACTAAGAGTGCAAGAAAAATCTAGGCTCCCAAGATATAAAAAAATAGAGCAAACAAAAATAAGAAATACTAAAACTGGTATGCATAGAAGTTTTATTGAACTGTGTACAATAGTCAAGTGTTTATTTCAGTGTTGCAAAAATCGGCCGAATCGGCCGATTAATCGGTAATCGGCCCAGGACCTTGGAGAGAATTTCACGGAAATCGGTCGATTAATCGGCCGAGTCAAGAAACCGATTAATCGGTAAAAAATCGCTAATCAGCCCCGGACCGCCTCAGTACCGATTCACGATTTTTGCAACATTGGTTTATTTAATTACTTATATTTAACACAATAAGACTGTCTTGTGTTACACATTTTTCTTGCCTAATAATGTTCCGTGTTTGAAAAATGGGGGAAAAACAAATTAAAGCAAGTTGGATACTTAATTATACTTGATTACTATCTGATTACAATCAAGCTAATTAAATATGGGATATGTTATTCCCACCCCACTCTATCTTTTCCTCCACTTCTAGCCCATCTGTTTACAGTGCAACACAGTTTTTTATCATCATATTTTCTGTCAGTTTAATACTTTTGACTTACTATCTCCGTTCCAAAATATATGTCTATTTTGACTTTTTGAATTCAACTCTAACCTTAAATATTTGTATTTGTATTATATAATACTTGATGAAAATTATACCAATGAAAATACATTTAAAACACAATCAATTTATATATTTTGCATCAAATATTATATAATACACACAAAAATATTTAAAGTCAAAACTGGATTCAAAAAGTCAAACTGGACTTATATTTTGGGACGGGGAGAGTATTAAACTTTATATTTTCTGTTCTGTACTTTCTGGTTTATAGTTTTTTAATATAATCAAAATTATAAAAATAAAAATAATAATAATAATAAAAATGAAAAATATAGGAGAGTGCCACTTGTAATTTAGGGTGGGGTGGAGATAACCTCTCCCATTAAATATATGAGCAAGAGGATTTAAATAACTATTAGAATGCCAATAAACCAAATTGTGACACTGAAGATGATGGATTTGGTCATCGAGTTTTTTTATTTAATATAAAAATTTAGGTATTTGTTTTGTTTTTATTCTGGTAACTAATAGTAGTACTTTCATTTTTGACAACTAAACATAAACTTTTTGGATTTTTTTTGTGAGATTTTCTTTGTGGTCTTAGCATTTCTCTATAAAGAATCCAATAAGATGAGGAATGAGTAAGAAATATTTACATTGCATGCCATTAATATTTTTGTTTTCTTTTGGGGCTTATTTAGGGGCCTGTGCGATAAGAGCTCACGGTATTATGACATTGAGGGTGTGTTATTGCTTACGTTGAATGGCCTTAACTCAAGTTATGCTTGAGTTATGATACCGTATGTCTGAGTTATGGTATTGCGTTAACCCCCACGTTACCATGGCAACCTTGCGTTAAGATGCAAACTCGAATAAAAAAAATTACATATTCGGCCCAAAATGTGGTGTATTATATATATATATATATATATATATATATATATATATATATATATATATATATATATATATATATATATATACACACACACACACACACACACACACACACACACACACAAGTGGCTCTTATAAAATATATATTTTCGGTATATATTAATAAAATAAATAAAAATGTAAAAATTTTATAAAAATATTCGGATATAATAAAAGATTAGAAAAATAATTATTTTTACTATTTTAATTCGAAAGTAATATTTTTAATATTTAGGGTTTTATAAAAAA
>LBNU01008952.1:975-24202 GCA_014162995.1 Artemisia annua
TTGTTTATTACAAAAGCTTTGTAGTAATCAATTTCGAGATTTAAGAAGTTTTTATATATATGGATTTCTATTTAGACGATTCTTGCCCAAAAATACATTTTGGTTAGTGAGAAATTGATTATGTTAATGAAGAGTATTTTTCATTGGAAAGTGTGCTTTCAAAGAGTTGTCTTTTATGAATCAGTATAGTGTTCCATAGGAGGTATGAAGTGGTGTGTTCTTTAATATCTATTAAAATGCCGTTATAAATAGTTTCTCCTGTTAAATGGGATTTTTCCTATATCGATGATGATTTAAGTGAAGGATTATGAAAAGTTCACTGCCCGGTTTGTGTTATTTGATATCGTCCAAAGAGTTAATCCAAAGTCTCACTATTAGTTTTTCAAAGGGTTAAGGTTCAATAAAAGTTTAGTCAAATGGGGGGTTCAATGAGAGGATTGTTCAAACGGAAGTGGCAATAGGTCAACTAAATTAACCGTGAGAGACATCAAGTCATGTAGGGCAGTATCAAAGTGATCAAGTAATCAAGATCAAACGGAATCATATAGTAACGGATAACAAATCAAAAACAAGGTCAAGAGAGAGGTAAATGGATCACCTGCTTTACTGAAAGAGTGACGGAATATGTCTTGTTATCCGGTTTTTTTTTTTTGTCAGTCCAAGATGCAAGAGCAAGATATAAACAATGACATGAAGGTCACTCCGTGCTTTGCACCGGAACCTTTAGAAGAGTTAATGAATGAGAATTCAAGGGAGCGGGCCTTGTAGTATACGTCAAGTTTATGCTCGCGTTTTAGTGTATTTTTTCCATTTTGTTGTAGTTAGCGTTTCCCTAAGATGTATCAGACTTTCTATTTTAGGTTAACTTCCATATTTAGTAACTTCCCACTTTAAGTAGGTTAAGCATTTTAGAATACTTTCTATTTTTAGCAGGTTCTCAAATTAGTAAGTTTCCCGGAATAGTAATTCAATGCTTTAAGGTTATAATTGACAATTGATAAAATTTAAGGGTTAAAATGACAATTATAGTAGTTTAGAGTTAATTTTGACAAATTATAATAGTTTAGGGTATTAAAGTTTAAAGTTTATATATGTCAAATGTCTAACTTCAGGGTTTACAATTGATAATTAAACAAGTTAAAGTCTTAATATGATGATTACCATAGTCTAGGGTCTTATATATCATTTTGGCAAAGTATAGGGTTAAAATGTGAAAACCATCAAAGTTAAGGGTTAAAGGTGACAATTATCATGAAATACTCCATGCATGTAATATCTTCATCTTTGTAAATCCGTACTGCTTGCCATATTATCGAAATCGATTCGCATTTAAGATTTTATAATATGCCTCGACCCTATATATTGATGTATGACAGATTCATACTTATTTGTGTATAACATTCGAACATTACAATGACCAAAATAATTATTGAACCGAACATTCGAAAGTCGACCCTATGTCGAACCACCCAAACTCGAATAAACATGAACTCGGTACCATGTTCGAAACCAAATTCGAAACAATATTCCAAGCTCGAAACCAAACTCGACACACACAAGCTAATTCGAAACTGTTTTGGGTCGGCACAAACTAAAACCTTACTCGGAAAATAAATAAGCCGAAATGAGACATCCTTATATAATGTTTTGATACATGAAATAAATCGAAACAAAGCTTCATGCAACCTCTCGCTAAAATCAGTTTCTACCACAAAATCCTTTTTGAAAACACCACTCGTTTAATCCTTAATCCCATTCGAAAATATGCTGGTCGCATATCCTTCATAGTTTTTTTTTAAAACCATTCTAAACAGACCCACATGTTACCATCAGTTTCATGACCATTTCATATAGCTCAATATTTTATTAACGTGATATCCTTGAATGACAAGACCAAACCAACTCTTTTGAATATGATATATATAGATGCACATGCACCCTCTCTTATTATTATTTTCAATTTCAATTCGAAAATCAAACCAATCAGGCATGCGTTCTGCTTTTTATTAGCTCGTTTAGGTTAGATCAAAACATATTTAGGTCGAAGGAAAAGATAGATCAAGATCATGTACAAACCATTTCAGTTTACAAATATATTAGATCGATTATATTGGGTTTTCTAGATCGTGGTTTTATGTGATCAAATATCAATTCATGTGACTTACCTTTATGATTTCATGAGACATTTCCTTGTGATTTCATGCTGCGTTTATATATGTTATTCGTACACTCATGTTTAACGAAATAAACAAATTAGTTTTACAGGTTATAGGCGTATATAGATGTTGTGTGAATGTCGACTGAATAGAAACAAAGAGATCGATATACCTCGAGTTGGAACAAAGAACGAACCAAGAATCAATGAACCAAACCAGGAACCTTTCGAACCAAAACCGAAACCTCTCTCGAATCAAAACTCTTCTTCGAATATTAACACACCCACGATCACACCCTTCTTGTGTTTCCTTGAATCGAACCAGAAGAAAGAGAACACACTAGCCGACCTTGTATGTTTTTAGAGTTTTGTTTAGTTTTTTAGGTTTCCTGTTTGTTGTGTGTGTTTTGGTTTGTTGTACGTATGAGAGAAAGGGTCAACAAGAGGGAGCGTTTCTTTCCTGGACAATAGGGAAGTCGTGGTTTTAAAATAGGTAAGTTATAAAAGTGAATATTGATGTGCCTTAATTAGTTCACTAATCGGTTACAAGGTTTAAATGGGAGGCCGAACTTTGAGGGAGATTTTAAGTTACAATTCGGAAGTTACCAATTCATACTAAACGTATGATAGTACCACATATTAGGAAAGTTTTTGGATTTGTACCATCTTATTTATTTAGGTTAATTTATTTAGTTTTAATTATTACATAATAAGTATAAGTTAAGAAAAAGCCAAAGCCAAAGTAAAAAAATTCGAAATTATACGTAATTTTAGGTTTCCGAATTTTAGGGTTTTACAACTCTTCCCCTCTAAAAAGAAAATTTTGTCCTCAAAATTGAAGGGAACACGAAATGAAATCACAACAGACTGTAAACAGAAATGTGAATGGCTTGTTTCTCATGACTCCATCTTGTGGATCGAAATAGCTTGGCTTCCTCGGAAGAGACAAACCATACTGAATCTAAATCAAAAGAATAGTATACCAGACGTAACAAATGATGATCGTATCTCCTCGGAAGAGATACAGGAAATACGTAGAATTTGAGGATACATCGTCCGTGGAATTTGATTAGACAAATTAGATGAGGACATATCGAACAGCAGAAAACATGAGAGGTGGTGAACATGTTTACTCTTGAGATTCTCAAATAGTCTCGTCTTCAATATAACCTATCAGAGGTATTCTCATATACAGACAGTATATTGTTCCTCAAAATCCAAAACCTCATATTTTAACTCATAACAGATTATTATGAAACGGGTCCATCAAAATGAGAGGCGTATACCTAGCAAAACATAGGTGTAGCTCTTCATAGTAACATATCAAATCCATATAGTTAGAAGATAGGTTGATCGATAACATCAAATGGCAGGAAGCTCTACAACAGAACTTAGGATTTTTATCAGAAACACAGAAGTCAAACAACCGCATGACGAGTACCAAAACGTATCAAAACGTACGGCAATAAGGTGGATCAAACGTACAGATCGAAACTCTCACTATTCGCAGATCGTTGCAAACGAAACAGAAATCTAAGTCTCCACTAAGGCACTTCTCAAGACATCCTATGAACACAACAAGTGCACGTTATATGATGTGAGTATTATCACGTTGGCCAGACGTCATAATACTAGCATCATATAAATATGCCCTCATGATGATCATACTTTATCTCAATCAGTGAAACAATCTACAAATCCACCTAACAGTCCAACTAACTCCTGGGTTAGCCGTATTCAAAGATTAATAACAAAACGAGGTCGACAAAACAAGCGAAGCTCAGAAAGACGTAATAAAACCAAACAATCATCATCAAAAGGAAATATGTCGCTAAGGCATCAAATTTCTCCATCATAAGGTTCTTTTCGAGAATTCATCTCTTCAGAATCTTCTTATATCCGAGTAGTCACTCTTCGTCCATCTTCAAATCTGAGAGTGAAACGAAATTATCAACTTGAGTTTGGTTCCTCAAGCCTTCTGCAGTTTCTTCTTGGAATGTGACTGAGCAATGTGAGTCTCTGGTACGGTCTTCAATCTCCTCATCATCCAGTATGTTTCCATTCTTAATTCATCTTAGTACAACCAATATGAATTGGGAAGTGAGACTGTATGTTCTTCATCAGCTTCAGGTTCACCGTCTTGACCAGGTTCCTGCGTTCTGCTCGTCCACTCTTCCGCCTTGCGAGGAAAGTCTTCAACCCTTCAGGTAGTCACCGTTGTTCTTCCTCTTCAGGTTCTATCCAGTTCCATCCTCCGGTGGGAACTTGGTGGTTCAACACAAAAATCATATTCGAAATTTCAGGGTGCCAAAATAATTCACATGAAAATGTTCATCCCTCGGTTGACAGAATAGGTACAAGAGAATTTCATAACCGCGAAAGTAACGTACGGGTCTCCAAAGCAATAAAGGTAGCAAGAGTTCAATGATTGGAAATCACGGTAGAGGATTTTCAAAAAGTTCAAAACATCCCGGGGAGACATAGCAGAACAATCGTCAGCATCTCGAATGCTTGAACAATCAAAACTCATATCAGGATCAAATCGAAGTTGACTTTCCAAAGAAAGCAGATCAATCTAGCAAACACTTATTGTTTAAAGTGAAAGGAAATACTCTTATACTCGTGGTTAAACACCACCCGACTTCTAAAAAAATGGAAAGAATGAGTAAAAAAAAATCAAATAACATCAGAAAGCTTACAGAGGATTTACCAAAAGTAAGATACGAAAAAAATAGAGTGCATCAAACACGTCATCGCCATGTAGATTCTCAGAACGCCCAAAGAGATGTCAAAAGGATTAACAAATAGATCAGGGATCGAAGATAAAATCAAAATAGCATTATTCATTATCATCCAATCTTAAATGCCTTCAAACTTTCTAGTGGTAAACTTAGATGGTGCAAAATCTCTAACTCCAAAAGAATGATTTCCAAAAGGCATAACTAAATGTAAGGCACGAATCAGAGTGATGCGGAAGCAATGCTACTTACATAGATGTCCTAGTCTACCCATTCCTCGCCGGTATTAACTTGGTTCCTATGGGGAGATCCTAAAGCAATTCTTAAAGGGTGTCTTATGAGCGCCTACAGTGGAAACCTAATGGTCCAAACCTCACAGGTCAAGGTTTAATGTACTACGAGTCGTAACCTGGCTCTGATACCATAATTGTAACACCCCAACCCGAGAAGGGCTAAAGTGTAACATTATGGAGTCAAATCAGAACACAAGCGAAACGGAGATACATTTCCAATACAAAGTATACAAAGGTTACAAGGGAAAAAGAAGACTAAACAAAATACAAAAGGGCAACAACAAAACTAAGCCCAAAACAAGTCTATTTCTAAGCGTCTCTAAGTCCAGCAAATGTCTAACAGGGTGAAGTCTTCTAAGCCCAAAAACAAAGCCTCCGTCCATAACCCAGCTTCCTACTAAACCTGCCGCATGAGAAAAGAAATGCGGCTGAGCTTAAAAAGCCCAGTGAACAGATATATATAAACGAAGCAAAAGATAAGGAACAAAGAATATCATAGGGTGCATTGGGGAAAACAAAAGGTATAATAAAGATGATAAGAATAAGACAAAAGTTAGGTTATATTAGCATTCTACCACGAGCCAAAACAAAACAAATCAAAGTCTTCAGCATAGTAACCATGGAGTGATCAACTGCCAAATAATGTGAAAGGCGTGTACTGCACACAGTACCAGTCACCAAACCAAATGTAGTAGCAAAACAAATCAAATCTAGGATGCATCCATACGCCCCTACCCAAACCAACTGCAGATCAAACAAAGGGACGGTGTGGAACATCACTCGACCACACTAGAGTCATGACATTGGTGCATCAATGCCACGGTCATGTTACCTTCATGACTAGGAAAATGCTCGGGTATAATACTAAAGGGTCAAAGGCAAATCAAATAGCAAAGTTTAAGTCAAATCAAAGTATCATAATCAAAGGTGCATAACAAGGTTTAATTCAAAAGGTCCAGAGNAAATGTAGTAGCAAATCAAATCAAAACAAATCAAATCTAGGATGCATCCATACGCCCCTACCCAAACCAATTGCAGATCAAACAAAGGGATGGTGTGGAACATCACTCGACCACACTGGAGTCATGACATTGGTGCATCAATGCCACGTTCATGTTACCTTCATGACTAGGAAACAAAATGCTCGGGTATAATACTAAAGGGTCAAAGGCAAATCAGATAACAAAATCTAGGTCAAATCAAAATATCATAATCCAAGGTGCATAGCAAAGGTTCAGGTCAAAGGTTCAGAGTTCAAAATCAGAGTTCAAAATTAAAGGTTCAAAAGCAAAGGTCAATATCAAAGGATTAATCATCAAAGGGTCAAATATCAAAGGATCATTGTCAAAGGGCCAAATATCAAAGGATCATTATCAAAGGGTCAAATATCAAAGGATCATCAAAGGTGTAATACCAACGGTCAAAATGGAGAGGTCAAAGCCAAGGTTCCCAATCCACGAGGTTCACTATCCCAAGTTCCAAAGTCCCACAGTTCATAATCAAAGAATCATAATGAGATTTTAAACCAAAAGTTCAAATTAGCAGATTCCCATAACTTGTTTAACAAAAGGCTTGTAGTACAATTCAATTTAAGAAGGTTTATAATAAAGGTTCATTTAGAACGATCTTCCAAAAGATGACATTTATAAAATGATCTTTAATAAAGATTTTCATGAAATGTTCTTCAAAAGTTGTCTTTATGAATTTATATAATCCCATAGATAAGTGGTCTTAAATCATATTAAAATGCCGTTATAAATAGTTTCTCCTTTAAATGTTCCCATATCATAATTAAGAAAAGAAAATTTCACCTCCCGTTATAATATCCCAAAGGGTATCCAAAGTCTCACAAAGGTTCAAAGGTTAAGGTCAAAAAAGGTTATCAAATGGGTCATAAGAGTTCAAACGAATAACAATAGGATCGCAAATACCGGTGAAGCACATCAATCATAGGGCCAAGTACGAAGGATCATAATCAAGATCAAACGGAATCATAGTACGATAACAAATCAAAGACAAAGTCAAGAGAGAGGAAATGTGCACTCTTACTGAAAGAGTACGGAATATCTGTACCTCAGTCCAAATGCAAAAGCAAGATCAAATAAACAATGACAGAAGGATCACTCCCGCTTCACCGAACCTAGAAGATAATGAATACGAATCAAGACGAGTCCGAATTACTCAAGTTACTTCTTTTAATTATCTTTCCATTTTTAGTAGCTTTCCAAATGTAGCAGCTTTCTATTTTAGGTAACTTTCCACTTTTAGCAAGTTTCCTGAATTAGCAAGTTTTCATAATTAGTAAGTCTCTCGAAATAGTAATTTAATACTTTAACATTTTAATTGACAATTAAATGTATTTAAGAGTTAAAAATGCCTAATATAATAGTTTCGGGTTAAGTGTGTCAATTTAGTAAGGTTTAGGGTCAAAATGTAAATTATCAAAATTAAATATTAAAAATGTCTAATAAAATTATTTTAAGATTTATACTATTATTTTATATTAAGATGATAATTTTAGACCCGACGTTCATAATTTTATTAACGTACCCTTGATATTAATCTTAGACCGCGATGATCAAAATATGTTATAAGTATTATGACCCTTGATCGATTGACATCACAAACACAAACATAAACGCCAAAAATACCATGCATAAGTTTGCACCTACACCCCTCGTTACACAACATACGCTTAGGTCTTTTAGTTTTATTTACTAGTTTCATTAATCTCATTCATTTGAATTGCAAGTGGTTTTAACGTTGCATGTGCATGAATTCTTTCATGTGATATCTTTTATTAACATAACAATAACAACTAATTTTTCATATTTTACGAAGCATGCATATCTCTTTGTTTAATTAGGTTGTTACCAGATATATACATGTATTTAACTGATTCAAATCCCAACGTATGAAATAACCAAAACATATTTGATCCATCTTTCGACCTTTTTGACCAGTTAAGAATTTTACATGACGACCGATTCGAAAGTCCTCAAAAGTGATGTCGACATATAGTTATATTAACAAGTTTTCGTATAGAGTTTAACATGTATTCGTTTACTGTTTTATCTCTTATGCATACGTATATACGTTGTCCAAACAGCAGCCAAACATATTATAACGAAAAGAAAAGATGTGATCCGATTAGATTATATATATTAGGTCGATTACATTAGGTTTCGCCTTCGTGATTTTATGTGAAAAATCTTAATATTTTATGTGATATGTTCTATGATATGTGTACGTACATATTATATAGACCAACATGAGAAGAAACAAAATGAAGGTAGATGATACCTTGGGTCGAAAGAAGGAATGAAACGATGGAACAAGAACCACACCAGACTTATATTCGGACCCAAAACAAGGACTTCTCGAACCCGGTATAACCACGTCCAAACACTACTCTCAAATTAGGAAGCACACCCACGACTCACACACCTTAGTCGAACCAGCAAATCCAACTCCATTCGAAACAGAACATACCCACGATCAGACCCTTTTTAGAACCCACGAGCAACCTTCTTTGTGCCTCTTTGAATCGGACAGAAAAAGATGGAGAGAAAAACCATGAGCCGCCACTTTGTTTTCTAGGTTTTTATGCGTGTAACTTTTTAATGAGATACGGTTTCAAAAAATTGAGATAGAGAGGAGATATGGAAGAGATTTGGCCGAACAAAGAGGAGTCAAAAGAAGACCATATCAGCTTTTCCAATGCAATAGAATCTAGACCTTAGGATAGTAGCATATTGTGCACATTCTTTTATTAAAATGAAATTAATCAGACCCTATTAGTTGACTTATTAAATGAGTATCTTATACGTCCATAAGATTGAGGATTTGTCGAAATAAATATTCGTGTACTCAAGTTAGTTTTAAAATCGTCTACGTATATTCTAATGTTACCAATCTCGAATCATCATAGGTTTTGTATTTTCATAACATATAGCGTGCCAAATATATATATATATCTAATCTTTGGTTATAGATTCATATTTTGTGATTATAAATTCACAACTTATAGTTTTTAGGTTTTTAATTAACCATATTTGTAACTTAGGGAAAATTCAAATTTAGACGTAAAATTAGTAATTCAGATTTTAGGGTTTTACAACTCTTCCCGTCTAAAAGAAAATTTTCGTCCTCGAAAATGAAAAAAAGGTAAGGTGGCGAAATGAAACGAAGGTACACCAAACTTAAAGAATTTCAGCAATAGAAAGATCTTGTTTCTCAATACTTGATCTTAACGATTCGAAGATGGTTTCGGTTTCCCCAGAGAAGGCACATCATACAAAATTCACATCAAAAGAGTCACATACTGAGCGTAACAGATGACAATCGTATTCCCTCAAAAGATATTCACAGGAAAAATGTAGGACTGGGTGGATATTTCATCCGCGGATAAGGAATTGAACTGATCAGATGAGAATATATCGAACGATAGCATCATGAAGGTGACATATAAAAGTTTAACTCTTCAGATTTACAAACAGTTTCATCATCAAAACAACCTTCCAAAGGTATTTTCGTAAACCGACAGATCGTGATTCTCATAATCCAAAACTTCATATTTTAACACATAACAGGTCATCATGAAACGAATTCATCGAACGTGAGGAGCGTATACATAGCAAAGCATAGGTGTGGCTCGAATCAAATTTATATAGATAGAAGATAAGTTAACCGATAACATTAAATGGCAGGAAGCTCTACAACGAAACTTAGGATTTATCAAAACATAGAAGTCAAATAATCGTGTGACCCGTATCCAAATGTATCAAAATGTACGACGATAAGGCAGATAAAACGTACAGATCAAAAGAATCCTAAGGTCTCACTATTCGCAGATCGTCACAAATGAAACAGAAATCTAAGTCTCCACTTAAGGCACTTCTCAAGACATCCTATGAACACAACAAGTGCACGTTATATGATGTAAGTATTATCACGTTGGCCAGACGTCATAATACTAGCATCATATAAATATGCCCTCATGATGATCATACTTCGTCTCAATCAGTGAAACAAATCCACCTATCAGTCCAACTAACTCCTGGGTTAAACCTATTCGAAGATCAATAACGAAACAATGCCGACAAAACAAACGAAGCTCGGAAGGACGTAACAAAATCAAACAATCATCATCAAAAGGAAACATGTCGCTAAGGCATCAATTTCTCCATCACAAGGTTCTTTTCAAGAATTCGGCTCTTCAGAATCTTCTTATGTCTGAATGACCAGTCTCCGTCCATCTTCCAATCTGAGAGTGAAACGGAATCATTAACTTGTGTTTGGTTCCTCAAGCCTTCTGCAGTTTCTTCTTGGAATGTGACTGAGTAATGTGAATCTCTGGTGCGGTCTTTAATCTCTTCATCATCCAGTCTGCTTCCGCTCTCAATTCATCTTAGTACAACCAAGATGAATAGGGAAGTGAGACTGTTTGTTCTTCATCAGCTCTAGGTTCGCCGTCTTGACCAGGCTCCTGCGTTCTGCTCGTCCACTCTTCCGTCTTGCGAGGAATGTCATCAACTCTCCAGGGTAGTCACTGCTGTCTGTCATCTTCAGGTTCTATCCAACTCAATCCTTCGGTGGAAAACTTGGTGGTTCAACAAGAATCATATCCGAAATTTCAGGGTGCCAAAACATAATTCACACAAAAATGTTCATCTCTTGGCGGACAAAATAGGTGTAAGAGAACTTCATAACCGCGAAAGTAACGTACGAGTCTCCCGAGTAAGGATGATAACAAAAGTTTAACGATCGGGAATCATCGTAAAGGATTTTCAAAATAATTCAAAACACCAAAGGTGAGATATAGCAAAATAGTCGTCAGCATCTCGAATGCTTAAGCAATCAACCATATATCAGAATCAATTCGAAGTTTACTTCCCAAAGAAAGGCAGATTAACCTAGCAACCCTTATCGTTCAAAGTGAAAGAAAATACTCTTATACTCGGGGTTAAACACCACACGACTTCTCAGAGATGGAAAAGATGAGTAAAACAAAATCAAATAACGTCAGAAAGCTTACAGAGGGTATACCAAAAGCAATAAGCGAACATAGAGTGCATCAAATACGTCATCGCCATGTAGATTCTCAGAATGCTCAAAAAGATGTCAAAAGGATTAACAAATAGATTAGGGATCGAGGATAAAATCAAAATAGCGTTATGCCTTACCATGCAATCTTACATGCCTTCAGACTTACTGGTGGTAAACTTAAGTGGTGCCAATATTTCTAACTTCCAAAGGATGATTCCAAAAAGGCATAGCTAGACGTAAGGCACGAATCAGAGTAATGCGGAAGCAAAGATACATAAGAAATCTCTAAAAGTCTACCCATACCTTACCGGTCAAAACTTAAGTTCATATAGGGTGTTGGGTTTATAGATTTAATGAGACAAAACAAGAAGAATGAAAACAAGAGGGACTTAATGTGACAAAGGATGAAACTTCATACGCAAGAAAAAGATTACTACGGATCTTTTTATTATTTAGCAATATTCTTTGTAACCCTAATTCTGTATTATATAAACAGAATACAGGGAATTGGTCTATATACAAGTCTTCCATAATGTAGATATCTAAAGGTGTGTGTGTGTGTCTAGGGCATATGTCTTGTAAACGCCTAGACTAGAGTTAGTTGTTCGATATCTTCAAGATCTGAGGTGTCTTAGATCCCTGTTACAGTTAGGTAACACGTTATTATTCTGATCAAATAATAATTGGAGGTGATGATGGTGAAAAACCTTGTGTCAATAACAATTGATTTGTTCTTATTCCGCTGCATATTATATTCATTGTTATTGTTAAACCCTAAGGCTCAAAACGATCCAAGAAACTATAATTACCACGTTCTTAGTTTCAACATAGGGGATTCCTAAAGCAAGTTCTCAAAGCGGTTTCCTATGTTCTTACAGTGGAAGCCTAATGGTCCAAAACTCACAGGTCATAGCCTAAGCTCTACGGATGTTGCATCCGCCGATCTAAACCTGGCCCTGATACCATAATTGTAACACCCCAACCCGAGAAGGGCTAAAGTGTAACATTATGGACTCAAATCAGAACACAAGCGAAACGGAGATACATTTCCAATACAAAGTATACAAAGGTTAAAAGGGAAAAAGAAGACTAAACAAAATACAAAAGGGCAACAACAAAACTAAGCCCAAAACAAGTCTACTTCTAAGCGTCTCTAAGTCCAACAAATGTCTAACAGGGTGAAGTCTTCTAAGCCCAAAACAAAGCTTTCGTCCATAACAAAGCCTTCTAAGTCCAACATACATCATATTTAGAAATCCGTCCCGGATTTAGTTTAAGTCACAAGTCCCGGCTTTGAAAAGATTTGGGTACTTGCGTTTAAATTCATCCTCGCGTTCCCAAGTGTACTCAGGTCCTCTCTTGGAATTCCAACGAACTTTCACAAGAGGAATACGACTCTTCTTCAATCGCTTAACCTCGCGATCCATAATCTCAACAGGTTCTTTAACAAAATGCAACTGCTCATCAATCTTAATCTCCTCAAGCGGAATTACCGCATCCTCATCGGTCAAACACTTCTTCAAATTCGACACGTGGAAAGTATGGTGAACCCTACTAAGCTCAGGTGGCAATTCTAGCTTATAAGCCACGGGACCAATCCTTTCCAAAATCCTAAATGGTCCAATATATCAAGGATTCTACTTTCCTCTCTTACCAAACCTGATCACACCTTTCCAAGGCGATACCTTCAACATAACCCGATCTCCTACCTGAAACTCCAGGGGTTTACGCCTCACATCCGCGTAACTCTTCTGACGGTCACGAGCTACTTTCAATCGCTCTTTAATCTGAGCAATCTTCTCGGTCGTCTCACGGACCAAATCCGGACCAATAAGCTGTGCTTCTCCCACTTCATCCCAACAAATGGGTGAACGACACTTTCGGCCATAAAGTGCCTCAAACGGTGCAGCTTTAATACTCGCATGATAACTGTTGTTGTAGGAAAACTCAACCAAAGGCAAATGGATATCCCATCCATTCCCGAAATCAATCGCACACGCGCGTAGCATATCTTCCAAAGTCTGAATGGTTCTCTCGCTTTGGCCATCGGTCTGTGGATGGTAAGCGGTACTCATATCGAGATGCGATCCAAACGAATCCTGAAGCGACTGCCAGAATTTCAAAGTAAACCTGCTATCCCTATCAGATATAATAAACACTGGTGCTCCATGCCGAGAAACTATCTCTTTCACGTAGAGCCTAGTCAACTTATCCATGCTATAGTTCTCCCTGATCGGCAAGAAGTGAGCAGATTTCGTCAATCGGTCGACTATTACCCAAATAGCATCAAATCCAGTAGCAGTCTTAGGTAGCTTGGTGATAAAATCCATCGTAATCCTCTTCCATTTCCATTCTGGGATCTCGGGTTATTCTAGCAGACCAGACGGTTTATGATGTTCGGCTTTTACCTTGGCACAGGTAAGACACTTACGGACATAATCGGCAATCTCAGCCATCATATTAGGCCACCAATATAACTTCTTCACATCCTGATACATCTTATCAGATCCTGGGTGAATAGAATACTTGGACTTATGAGACTCAAGCAAAATCAAATCTCTCAGTCCTCCAAACAATGGCACCCAACTTCTTCCTTTATAACATAGAGTTCCATCCGATCGTTTCTCCAACTTCTTTTTCTCGATCATCCCATCAAGTTTCTCTCCCTTGAGATCTCCTTGTCTCACGACTTCCTCTTGGACTTGTAAAATCTGGGCGGGTAGATTTGAATTGATCGTCAAAACTAAAGCTCAAACACGTAGTGGCTTTAACTGTTCCTTTCGGCTCAAGGCATCAGCCACAACGTTCGCTTTTCCCGGGTGATATCGAATCTCGCAATCATAATCGCTCAACATCTCTAACCATCGTCGTTGTCGCATGTTCAACTCCTTCAGATCCAAAATATGCTGTAAACTCTTGTGGTCGGTATAGACAACACTCTTCGTACCGTAAAGGTAGTGTCTTCACAACTTAAGTGCAAAAACCACGGCTCCTAATTCCAAATCATGAGTGGTATACTTCTCCTCATGAGTCTTAAGCTGTCGGGAAGCATAAGCCATAACCTTCCCTCGTTGCATCAAAACTGCTCCTAATCCTTGATACGAAGCATCACAATAAACCACAAAATCCTCCACTCCATCTGGCAAAGCCAATATCGGTGCACTACAAAGCTTCTGCTTTAAAATCTGAAATGCTTTCTCTTCTTACTCCCCCCATTCATACTTCTTATCTTTGTGAGTCAACGCCGTCAACGGTTTGGATATCTTGGAGAATCCCTCAATGAATCTCCTGTAATACCCAGCCAATCCTAGAAATTGACGAATTTCTGTGGCATTAACAGGCGTTGCCCATTTCTCAATAGCCTCAATCTTAGCGGGATCCACATGTAATTTTTCACTATCAATCACATGACCCAAAAATTGTACCTTGCGAATCCAAAATTCGCACTTAGAGAACTTCGCGTACAACTGCTCGTCCTTGAGCAACTTAAGAATCGTCGCCAAATGTCGCTTATGTTCTTCCTCACTCTTGGAGTAAATCAAGATGTCGTCGATGAAGACTATCACGAACTTATCCAAATAAGGCTTGCATACTCGGTTCATGAGATCCATAAACACTGCAGGCGCGTTGGTCAAACCAAACGGCATAACTTGAAACTCATAATGACCATATCCTGAACGCTGTCTTGGGAATATCCTCTTCCCGAACTCTAAGTTGGTGATAACCGGACCTCAAGTCTATCTTAGAGTAGTAACTCAATCCTTGCAACTAATCAAACAGATCATCAATCCTTGGTAACGGGTAGCGGTTCTTCACCGTCAACTTGTTCAACTCACGGTAATCAATACACATCCTGAACGATCCATCCTTCTTCTTCACAAACAATACCGGAGCTCCCCAGGGCGAAGAACTAGGTCGAATGAATCCTTTATCCAGAAATTCTTGTAATTGCTTGGACAATTCCTCCATCTCTGACGGTGCTAGTCGATACGGTGCGCGCGCAACAGGTGCGGCTCCTGGAACTAAATCGATGCCAAACTCCACTTGTCGAGCTGGCGGAAGTCCCGGCAAGTCTTCAGGAAATACTTCAGGAAAATCACGCACTACAGGAACATCCTCGAGTCGCTTCTCTCCCGACTCCTTCTTAGCCACATGTGCTACGAATGCATGATATCCTTTCTCGATGTATTTCATGGTTTTGATACACAAAATGATATTCAGGCGAGTTCCACTCCTATCGCCTCGAACAATCAAAATCTCACCGTTAAGAGGGATATGAACAACTCGTTCTCCACAAACAATACTCGCTTGATGCTTGGATAACCAATCCATTCCAATCACTACGTCGAAACTCCCAAGCTCAATCGGCATCAAATCAATACTAAACGACTTTTTGGCGCCGCTGCCGGGGAGCGGTTGATTAAGATTAAGTCATTCGTCGTTCGAGACTTGTGATTTGAAGAACCTTCTTTTAGAAGTTAACGCTTTTCTTAAACATAAAAACAACTATAAATTATAAAACCTATAAAAGCCAAAAATATTTTCTCTTTTATAATCTTATAAAAACCAAAAAGATTTTCCTTTCTACTTTATTTTTCACTTTGATTTGTTTTAATTTGTATGATCACTCGTTCCAAGTCTAACTTGAACGAGTCTTCTTCTTCTTCTTCTTCTACAGTGCCTTCTAACCGCAGTCGTCGTAGACGAAAGCAAAGGAACGTACCCGAGTTACGTGATCCTCAAGATTTCATCACCAAGATGAATAACAACAACATCAACGGTGCACAAGACAATGGTGAACACCCGCCGATGGGTGGTAACCAACCTCTTCATGATTTACGTCCAATGGAGGAGCAACTCCAATCGCCTTTCCAAGGAGTGCGAAGAGCCATTGTTATTCCCGATATTCAAGCAAATCATTTTGAAATCAATCATGGATTACTCAATCTCATTTCGGGTATATCCTTTCATGGTTTTGATCACGAAGATCCTCATGTTGACATTCGGAACATAAACGACATTGCTGAAACAATTAAGATCAACCAAGTTCCTTATAATGTTGTCAAAATGAAATTGTTTCCCTTTTCTCTCAAAGGAACTGCTCGTACTTGGCTAGACAAAGAACCCCCCAATTCGATTCATACTTGGGATGATTTGGCTAGCAAGTTCCTTAACCATTTCTGTCCACCTTCAAAAACCTCAAATCTTCGTACTCAAATCTTTCGTTTCCAACAAGCTTTCGATGAATCATTTAGCGAGGCTTGGGATCGATTCAAAGAATTACTTGAAAAGTGTCAGAATCACGGGTTCTCTGAATTGCATCAAATTGATACGTTCTATAATGGTTTGAATCCCGCCGATCAAGATTCGCTCAATTCTGCTGCTGGTGGTAATTTGTTATCGCGAAACACTCAAGATGCATTCACGATCATTGAAAACAAAGTAAGAGTGCGAACTTCACGAAACAAAACACAAGTGTCAAGTGCTAGTAGCAAGTCTAACGACGATTTTTTGTCTCAAGTTATCGAGTCTAACAAACAAAACTCTGATGCTATTGCTGCTCTTACAAAACAAATGGGACTTTTTATTCAAAACAAAGAACAACCGTCTCAAACCGTCAATGCAGTTAACCCAAGTTGCGAAACTTGTGGTGGTCCCCATTCATATTACGAATGTCCAACAACTTGTAACGTCCATAACGAGCACGTGTACGCTGCTAACATGGGTGGTAACCGATACCAACCCCAAGGAGACCGCAATCTCCTCAGCTACCGTTCCACCAACTTTCTTGGACCACCACCAGGTTTTAATAATCCGCCACCAAACCAAAATGTGCAAAGTCATGGTAATCAAGTCAATCAAAATCAGAATCGTGCATATCAAGGTTTTCAAAATCAAAATCAAGGATTTAATCAAAACAAGAATTTTCAAAGTAATCATGGTAATTTTGGAAATCAAGGAGCTAATTATGGAAACAATAATCATGGGAATCAAAATTTTCAAAATCAAGGTCAAGGTTTCAATAACAATGCCCGTGGGCAAACTTTTAACCAGAATCAAGGTGTTGTGCAAAATCAATCGAACACGGATGAGTTGTTAGCAGAATTACTTCGTCAAAATCAAAACAACCAAACCATTTTGCAAAGTCAGCAGGCACAAATTAAAAAACAAGAGGAAATGAATCATGTATTGATTAATCAAATGGCTGAATTAAACAAGCGTTTAAATGATCGACCCTCGGGTTCGGGTACCACTTCTTTACCTAGCAACACGATCGCTAACCCGAGGGGCGATGTCAAGGCGATCACAACACGCAGTGGCGTTTCTTACAAAGAACCAACGGTTCCAACTACCTCTTATACTCCTCCTTCAAAGGTAGTGGACCGTGCAACCGAGGTGACAACGGATACGAGAATTCCTATTCACCAAGGAAGGACCGAAAATATCCAACCTCCGGTGGTTCAACCGACAAATGAAAATGCAAATGTTTCAAAAGGAAAAGAGAAAATTGTTTTTGAACAAGATGAACCAGTTAAAACAAGTCTTCCATATCCTTTTCGTCTTAATGAGCAAAAACGTCAAGATAAAAATGACATAATGAAGGAAAAGTTCTTTAAGATGTTTCAAGACATTCGCTTTGATTTGAGTCTTGCTGATGCTGTTGTGTTAATGCCAAAGTTTTCATCAATGCTTAAAAACTTGTTGAATAATAAGGATAAATTGTATGAAATGTCGACTACACCTTTGAATGCGAATTGCTCGGCAGTGCTCCTTAAAAAGCTTCCCGAAAAGCTTGAAGACCCCGGCAAGTTCTTAATTCCATGCAATTTTCCCGGAATGGTTCAATGTTTCGCCTTAGCCGATTTAGGTGCTAGCATTAGCCTTATGCCGTTTTCCGTCTGGCAGAAGTTGTCGTTACCCCCTTTGACTCCGACACGCATGACACTCGAGCTTGCCGACCGTTCTACCTCTCGTCCTAAAGGCATAGCCGAAGATGTCATCGTCAATGTGGGAAAATTTCACTTTCCGGCTGATTTTGTTGTCGTCGATTTTGATCCCGATCCAAGGGTTCCTCTCATTCTCGGACGAGGTTTCCTAAAGACGGGCCGTGCTTTGATTGATGTGTACGATGAAGAGATTACCTTGCGAGATGGTCATGAAGCCGTTACGTTTAATTTGGACCAAACAGCAAGATATTCTTCCACCGATGAGCCCATGACCATAAGCAAAATCGATATCCTTGATGAAGTTGATGAACTTTCTGAAGAGTATTCCCAAGAGATACTCGGATTTTCAAGTGGCAATCCCACTTCTTCTTCCTCCACCCCTTCAAATAATTCTACCCCTTCACCCTCTATTGATGATTCTTCACCTACCTCTCAACCCATAATTGCCGACTCTTCCCCTTCCTTCACTCCATTTGAAGGAGGTGATTTCCTCCTCTTGGAAGAAGTCGATGAATTTTTATCCGTTGATACATCTTCATTCGTTGGCGATGATGATGATTCTTATTATGATCCGGAGGGAGACATTCTTATGCTTGAACAACTTTTGAATGAAGATCCTTTTTCACCTCTCCCTCCAAAGGAACTTATTATTGAAGAAGTCAAACAGGTCGAACCATCTGAAGAAAAACTTCCAAAACTTGAGCTTAAAGAATTGCCTCCTCATCTTGAATACGCTTTTTTAGAAGGAACCGACAAACTTCCCGTCATCATTTCTAAACACCTACAAGATGAGGAGAAGAACCGTCTCGTTGACATGCTCAAAAAGCACAAAAATGCCATCGCATGGCGTATTTCCGACATCAAGGGCATAGACCCTCGTTTTTGCACCCACAAGATTTTACTTGAAAACGATGCTAAGCCGTCAATCCAACAACAAAGACGAGTTAACCCAAAAATCCATGATGTAATCAAGAATGAAGTAATTAAATTACTCGACGCTGGGATGATTTACCTAATTTCTGATAGCTCATGGGTTAGCCCGGTTCATTGTGTGCCAAAGAAGGGTGGTATGACTGTCGTTACAAATGATGATGATGAGCTTATTCCAACACGTCTCGTAACCGGTTGGAGAGTGTGCATCGACTATCGAAAGCTCAATGAAGCAACTCGAAAAGACCATTTTCCACTTCCTTTCATGGATCAAATGATTGAACGACTTGCAGGAAATGAGTTTTATTGTTTTCTTGATGGTTTTTCTGGCTATTTTCAAATTCCCATTGATCCTCCCGATCAAGAGAAAACCACTTTTACTTGTCCCTACGGAACTTTTGCCTATAGACGTATGCCCTTTGGCTTATGCAATGCCCCAGGCACGTTCCAGAGATGTATGACCGCCATTTTTCAAAACATGATCGGGAAGACAATGGAGGTTTTTATGGATGATTTTTCTGTGTATGGTGATTCATTTTCGTCTTGTCTCTCCCATTTAGAACAAATGCTCCAAAGGTGTGAAGACACTAACCTAGTTCTGAATTGGGAGAAGTGTCACTTTATGGTTAAAGAGGGTATAGTCCTCGGCCATAAAATCTCAAAAGCCGGGATTGAGGTGGACCGAGCCAAAGTCGATGTTATCGCAAAATTACCTCATCCCACGACCGTCAAGGGAATTCGAAGTTTCCTCGGTCATGCTGGCTTTTATAGACGTTTCATACAAGACTTTTCCAAAATAGCCCGACCATTGACTCACCTTTTAGAAAAGGAAGCCCCGTTCATCTTCACCAATGAGTGCATTGAAGCATTTAATACCCTTAAAAAGAAGTTGACGGAGGCTCCTATTTTAGTTGCCCCCGATTGGGATTTGCCCTTTGAATTAATGTGTGATGCTAGTGATTATGCAATTGGGGCAGTCCTGGGGCAACGAAAGGACAAATATTTTCGGCCTATACACTATGCAAGCAAAACCATGAATAGTGCTCAGTTTCATTACACCACAACTGAAAAAGAGATGTTGGCAGTCATTTATGCTTTTGAAAAATTTCGACCATATCTTCTTTTAAAGAAATGCATAGTGTATACGGACCATTCAGCCTTAAAATACTTAATGACCAAGCCTGATGCCAAACCAAGACTTATGCGCTGGGTTCTCCTTTTACAAGAGTTTAAAGTTGAAATTAGAGATAAAAAAGGCTCGGAGAACCTAGCTGCTGACCATTTGTCCCGTCTTGAAAATCCTCACCAAGGCGAGCTCGAGAAAAAGGATATTGATGACTCATTTCCTCTCGAAGCCCTTGGGAGCGTGTCACTTGGTGATTCTAGTACCCCATGGTTTGCCGATTTTGCAAACTACCATGCGGGGAATTTTATAAGGAAAGGAATGTCGACCCAGGCCAAAAAGAAATTTTTCAAAGATGTGAAACATTATTTTTGGGAAGACCCTTATTTGTTCAAAATTTGTGCGGACCAAATCATTCGGAGATGTGTCCATGGTAAAGAGGCCGAAGCTATTTTGATGGCATGCCACAATGGACCCACAGGGGGACATCATGGTGCCAATTTTACTGCTAAAAAAGTTTTTGACTCCGGTTTCTTCTGGCCTTCGATCTACCGCGATGCACAGGACCTGGTGAAGTCTTGTGACGCGTGCCAACGACAAGGAAAAATTTCACAGCGGGATGAGATGCCTCAAAACTCCATCCAAGTTTGTGAAATCTTTGACGTTTGGGGAATCGATTTCATGGGACCATTTCCATCTTCAAACAAAAACAAATACATCCTCGTGGCAGTCGATTATCTTTCTAAATGGGTTGAAGCAAAAGCTTTTCCAACTAACGACGCCCGAGTGGTTGTAAAATTTTTGAAAAGTTTGTTTGCCAGATTCGGTACACCTCGAGCTATTATCAGTGACCGTGGAACTCATTTTTGTAATGACCGATTTTCAAAAGTTATGTCAAAATATGGTGTTACCCATCGACTTAGTACCGCTTATCATCCTCAAACTAGTGGTCAAGTCGAGGTGTCGAATCGTGGTCTAAAAAGAATTTTGGAAAGAACCGTGGGTGAGAATCGTTCTTCTTGGTCGGACAAGTTAGATGATGCACTCTGGGCCTTCCGCACAGCTTATAAAACACCAATTGGTTGTACCCCTTACAAGCTCGTGTACGGAAAGGCATGTCATCTTCCGATTGAGCTAGAGCATCGCGCCTACTGGGCTTTAAAACATGTGAATTATGATTTAAAAACCGCGGGTGATCACCGAAAAATCCAGTTGAATGAGTTGAATGAACTCCGTGATCAAGCTTATGAAAATTCTTTAATTTACAAGGAGAAAACAAAACGGATTCATGATTCAAAAATCAAAAATCGTGTTTTTAATGTCGGTGATCAAGTTTTGCTTTTTAACTCAAGATTGAAAATATTTTCTGGAAAGCTAAAGTCCCGTTGGTCTGGACCGTTTACCGTTGCCCAAGTTTTTCCTTATGGTACTATTGAACTTTCTCAACCAAATGGGCAAAATTTTAAAGTAAACAGTCATCGTTTGAAACACTACTTTGGAGGGGATCTACCTTTGGTGATCCCGAATCTCCAAACTTTCCCCAAGGACAACTAAATTCAGGGATAGAGTCAAGCTAAGTGACTCGATGATCAAAAACAAAGCGCTTCGTGGGAGGCACCCCATGCTTATCCATCTATGTTTTTTATTTTCTAATAAGTAACGCGAGGAGGGCGACCTCCAATTCATGATGACTCTCGTGCTCGTGGATCGTCTCATCTCCACTCGAGTCCCATGTCTTGCTGCTTGCTTGGAAATCCTATATCCAAAATCTTATCGACTAATGGTATCTTTGGCATACTTGATAAACGGCCTTAAATTTATTGTTAGGATTACCCTTACCTTGAAAACATTGAGGACAATGTTTATCTTTAGTCTGGGGGGGGGGGTGTATCTTCGATTTGATTGACCTAGCACTTTCATCTTTATCGTTTACTTACGCAACCCCGTTTTCCTCAAAAATCCAAAAAAATTGAAAAAATTTTGAAAAATTTTCAAAGCAAAAAGCACAAAAAATTGAGAAAAATATAAATAATACAAAAATAGAATAAAAGTTTTGACACCGCGTTTGACTTTCCTACTAGGTAAGAGTGGGAATAAAAATTTTGACTTGATCCGGGCGTGTTGAGCCCTAGCATGTTCCCTTAACCAATGATGATCACAAAAGCTTTTGCTAGTTTTGTACACAAGGAGCTACTCTTTTGTCGGCTCCCGTACTTTACTTTATATATGCATGGCTAAAAATTAATGGGAGAGAGAGAAGTGGATATGTGTGTGTGTGTTTTATATAAATAAAATGAGAGAAATGAATTTATTAGGGGTATTTATATGAATAAGTCTAGGGTAAATTTGGAATTAATAGAAGTGTAGGGTATGAAATGAAAATAAACTCAAGGGACCAACTTTGCCAACTTATTAAACTTCTCATAAAAACGGTTCGGGGCTCAAACGACATAGCAAACGGACTCGAAAATTTACAAAACTTGTGTCATTGCTCACGAAATAATTTTTCCAATAAAATCAAGCACAAAATTCAGAGTTTTTCTCAAACTCAAAATAAATCAAATAATTTGGCAAATGCAATACAATTCGAGTTTTCTAGGTTGTGCTGAGTCAATCAAGGAATAAATTCTCGTTTCCAATATATCTCACTGTTAGCTTTGCTATTTTGTGAATCTGGCGTCTTACACGTGAAATGGACTAGAAACGTAGCTAGCTAGACACGTAGGGACTATTGTTGTAAACGTGTAACAGTTATGTTATGTTTAGCCTATAAATACCACTCAAGTCTCCACTTGAGGGGTGTGGGTGTGCAACATAATCTATCTTAATAATAATATCTTGTTTATCACCTCACCTTCTCTCTACTTTCTCTCTCTAAAACCATGAAGATATTCATCATCTTTGATCAACCTCGACCTCCTGAATAAGTGATTCTTGGTTATAACAAGTGGTATCAAGAGCTAACCAGGGGCGATTCGTGGTGTTTTTGGGTG
>LBNU01008953.1:21328-34538 GCA_014162995.1 Artemisia annua
AGTAACCATGTCTCGTCACAAGACTTTCATTACTTCTTTGCGTCTTTACATCCTTTTTGGCCACTCATTTATACATCTGCACTTCCTGCAGGTATGCTTCCATAATCCTCACATTGATTATAGCGCTATCTTATTTATTTACAAAATCATATATAATAGTACTATCGACGTCGATTCATTACTTTTCGATTCCACACTTTACTAGACATTATATTATATCATTGTTGAGATCTCAAAATTTTCACGTACCCGGGGTTTTCAATAACCTTCATGTATAGTTTCTCTTTAAGAGACTATTATGGGGTCTTTATTACCTCGATTCGATTCGGCCATCTTAGTTTTCTTGCTCCATTTTATCTATTCATTCGAGGACCTTTTAATTGGAATCGATTAGTCTATCACGCTGCAGACGTGCCATAGACTTACTACCAATCATTGGTTTTACTTGTGGGACACACATTATAATCGGAGCACTAGCAGCGTATATATGATCTAGTTACTTTCTTTAGGTCACTAAGCATGTCTGGCATTACTAGATTTGGAATGTTATTTGTCCCTTGAACTTTAGGTTCATATTCATTAATGTAAGGATCAACATTTATATCATAATTCATTCCAAATTTCTCGCTGCTCATTCTCTCCCCCTGAATGAATTATCAATTTAAACTTCCCATTTTGTGTGTTGTGGTGGATTTACTATATATCGCATAATTACAAAATCTCACATGGGAAATGTGGTTTGTGACCAAAAACCATTATATTGGGGAGGATTTCTTATAGATTAATGGCAAGATGCGAATTTCATATGTTATAACATGCCTCATAAACTAAATTTTGTTCTCACAATATTATTGGCTTTGCAATTAACTTAAGACGTTTTATAAACGTTTCAAGAAAAACAATTCGTGTATGAACATGGGCTACTTGTAAGTTCAACACTTATTCTAATAATTATCCAATATGTGAAAGTATTCACCACCATTTCCAAAGATACAATTTGAAAAACCATGCTCCCATTTTATAAAATGAGCCATTCATCACGCTAACCTTAAGTTGCGTCTTTAATGATCATTTTGACGATGCATCGATTTTTAAACTCAAAATGATTCACATGGCCGATGTATAGGTCTAAATACATCCCCTTTGTATTTTTCCAAAACCTTATAGGAGGAAGTCCTTACTTTAATTTGGTGGTGATAGAAGAACAATTAACTTCCATTGAGAACAACTAATTTTATCTTCGAAGAAACTTATGATTCTTCTATACATTTCGCATCATCATTGACCCGGGATGGTCCAACCGGTCATGCCAGTTAATACAACAATCTTGGCTCACAAACTTATAGTTTATGCCAACATGTGCTTCGATTGCACTTGACTATATGAAGAACTTAATACATCCTCACATTTATACTTTTGTTTCTCCAATAAAATTTATATAAGCTCTGTTATGGCTTTTACATAGTTTAGTATAATATACAACATTAGTGTATAGCATTATTGATGAATTAAACATGTTTTATACTAGCGAAGTTGCCTCATAAGCAAATAAAATCTCATGATAACTAAATCAAACAGATATGTCGAATTCAACGGCACATTCAGAGGCAACCTTATCTCCATATGAAGATGCTAAGAAGTAAAAGACGTCTAGTACATTCATCAATTTCAAATATTACAATCACAGGTGAATTTATACATAACAAGCTTAAAGAATACTACAAAGTAAACGCATCATATCTTGACCACTGAATATATATAAGTTTAGCATATAAATGAAAACATTGTAGTTTGATTCTCGATCAAATTCATGAAGTGAGAAAAAATGATCACACATATATTCTTTAGTTATAGTTTGTAAATTGTCAAGTGACGTAAAATACAACTATAAATCATAGGCTCGTATTCAACTCAATTGAAACTAGATGAAAAAAAAACAAGACATCATAGCCAAATTGCTTAAAAGACATTGATGTGCACAAACATCAATAATCTCAAACTTACGGACCATGTTATTAACCATTACCAATTTGCACATCTTTCATCAATCAATTTATTCAAAATCAATGCCTCCACTGGAACAAAATAATATTCCTTTCTTGTTAAGGAACATTACTAGTTTAAGGCTTATTATCAAAGATCATGTAAGAAGAATAAAATTTTCGATTATCCTCTTTTATCGCTGTCATTCTACTAGCATCTATCTAAATCTTATAATCACTAATATTATAGCACAAAATTAAAGTTGTGATCACTAACAGCATACCAATTCAATTGATGTACATAGATAATTACAAGCCTCAATAACTAATGATAGTGATGGTAATTTTCATTTTAATAAACTAACATGTGGAGTTGTTTTGCATGTCAGCCACTATAAAATTCTAAACACCTTAACCAAATTAGACACCACAAAATATAATAAGATAATAAAAACAAGTAGATAATTATATAAGCACATTCTATTACTCCGTAAGAGATCATTACAAAGAAGGCACATAAGCCATTGATAGTTGTAACAAAAGGCACATATTTTATTGACAATATCTACTATATTATTATGATTTAAAACTATGATACTTTCGTTCTCCATAACAAAGATATATAGGTTTGATTATAAAGAGCAATCCATACTCCCTTATGTACGCAAAAATTATTTGTCTAAGATTTACTAGTATTCCCATATACAATTTTTAATTATTAATTAAATAATATACTAGGTTTAAGATATATCTTTTGAGATCAAAAGTTAATTCATAACTGGCTCATCCTTTATATATGTTTTGTTCCGGTATGTGATAAAATCTCATATATATCCAATAATCAAAAATTTAAACACCAGAAAAATAACAATGTAACATATGTAGCATATAAATTATAAAATATAAGATAAAGTGAATATATTAAGATTCAAGCATGTTCAGGTGATTGAAAAAAAAAAACTTTAAGGACTAATCAGTTAACATAATCTAATATCATTAATTTATTAACCATGATTTGATAATGTAGCATATAGTTTGATATATTAATACTGCAAAATTTATTAGATCAAAATAATCAAAACAAGATGTGCATGCAACATTCAATAGATGATATAATGCAATGTCAAGTAAATAGTCATCAGGTTTTCACATTGATAATGTACTAAACTACTAACAATTATATTATGGAAGACACACAAACATAAACGACATACATAACAAGACAAGAGGATTAGTTTCCTTATAGCGTTAACAAACAAATCACCATGATATACTAACAACAATTGATACAAATACACGACAACCCAAAATATAAAAAGAGCTACTAAATGTCAAAGAAGGTTTAACACAATCACACAAATAAAATGATAGACACCTAACATCGAACGATGTTATCACATACTTATGTCGAATACTATCGAACACGATGAATACATCATATTAAGTATAACATAACAATCAATACATGTGAACACATTAGTACCATCATATATACATATCATTGCACAAAATAGAAAAAGGTTTACCTTCTAGAAAGAAAATAAGTATGAATGCTAATCAACGAACTGCATGAGTATCAAATCAATTTGCTTCTTCCTTATTGTTGGTGCTTTCCTTTTTTTTTCAAGAGTCTCGTGCTGATAACATGTTGTGAAACAACGGCCTAATAGCACAATAAGAACAATAATCAAAGGAACATAAAAGAGTATGAGAGGGAAAGATAGAACTTGTTATTGGTGTATCTTCACATTACATTAGGTGCCTCAATTTATAGGACCTTAACATGAATGATATTAAGTACAATGATGTAGGTTACAAGGTTAATCATAAAGGTGAAGGTTACACATTAAGAGATATGAATGTGATGATTAATGTGTACAATCAATATAATAAATATATTCATAACATACAACCTTTTTTTTAGCTACCTCTGCTCTCACTCTTAGGGGATTTGTTGAAGAGGATATTGTCAAAGTTTCCTACTTCTTTAACCTCGCTGTAAACCTTTATGTGAAGATCACGGGTGAAGCTCAAGGTATACTCACACTTTTATGTAGTTCATTATATTTGTTAGAATCGTAAATAATGAAAAACATCTTTGACCATTTATGTTATCACACCTGATGGGACTAGATCCACTTTGTTGAGTGCTCAACGTGAAAATTAATATCGTTGTAGCTTATCATTTGAAGTTGAAGTTGTCTGCTTCCTTTTAAATTTTCGTCTAAGTGTATGAGATCTGAGCAATTTATTAGTGGGTATTTTCCTTTGTTTCTACAATTATGTTTCTTAGGGTAGTTAACTTTAAACTTATCATTAATTTGGTGATTGGAGTGGGTGATTTTTATGTTTCTTAGGGTAGTTAACTAATTTTTTTTAAAGCATTCTAGGGGCTATCATATGTTTTGTTTCTTTTTCTTTTTCTTTTACATATACCAGTTTATTCAATGATTGTTGTTCAAGTATTAAGATTTTTCATTTTTAGGAATTTCTTGGGTTCGATCTGGTATGATTAAGAGTGGCGTCTTGAAATGAAGCAGAGAGCAGCAACAACAGAACTCAAAGAAAAAGCAGAAGAAAAGAAACCTAAGATAGTAGCTAAGCATGAGACATCTGAGGAGGATGGATGAGAAGGTGAAAAGGACCCGGCTCACCATAAGATGTCTGTCTTTGGCCTCGGCTGGGATGCCACAATAGACGAAGACATTTCATCTTTAAACAGTATGGTGATATTGAAGAGTCAAGAGTTGTTACAGATAAAGTGACTGGCAAGGCCAAAGGCTACAGCTTTGTCCTCTTTAAAACCCAAAAAAGTGCACAAAAATCCTTCAAATAGACACACAAGAATATTGGAAGCCACATGGCTACTTGCCAATTAGCTTATGCAGGTCCAAGTGGGTCCAATAACAACCGAACCACACCACTCTTACGACTGATAAAATTGGACGGAAGATTTTTGTAGCAAATGTTGGGTCCCATGTGAATCCCAGCGCACTCAAGTCCACTTCGCCAAGTTTGGAGAAATCGAGTACGGGCGTTCGGTGATTGATAAAGCTACTGGAAAATTTAAAGTTTTGAAATGTTTGTATGCAAAATAGTTGAAGGGTGTAAGAAAGCTTTGGAAGAGCCCACTAAGGTTTTTGATGTTTGTCAGTTAGAGACTTATAGGAGACAAGTTGTTGATGGCTAACGTGGGAACAAAAACACCAAAAGTTTGCCACCATTCTAATAGTGACCAAAATTTTGTACATGTTCAGAGGGTTAACTTGAGGCAAGAAAAAATCTCTGCGGAGTTTGCTCCATTTTACTCGGTTGCCTATTTTTGGAATAATATATTTAATTGTGGTTAAAAAATAGATATGTTGAGTAAGGCGAGGTCTTTTTTTGTCTACTATTGACGATGTGCAAGTTATAAACATTTGCTATGTGTTATAAAGCTTTCATGCAACGAACACCATGGTTTCATGGTTTTGACTTGTGAGATTTACCATCCGAGTACCTGGCGCAGGCTCCGCACTTGTGATACTTTTCATACCTATCGTTATGCTATGAACTCAAAGACGAGGCTTTTTTGTATATAGATTATCTTCAAACTTTTTATGTCTTTATTTATAATTTTGAGTAGCGCCCCATGTTCGTTGATAGTATGAGCCATTATTTTATTTCGTATATGAACAAGGATCATTTAATTTATTTTACGTGAAAATAATTTTGTCAAACAATTTCATGAAGCGTACCCGCCCATCGGGCGGGTCATGAAGCTAGTAATAATAATAATCGTGCTTAACGCTGCGTCAAGGCCCCAACGTGCTGCGTTAACGCCGGAATAACGCCGACAATCGGTATGTTAACGCACCAATAACGCGATGATGTGGCAGGTTAACGTGGGGGTGCGTTAAGGTACCTAATGCTCTAAACCCACCAAAATTTCCTTTGGTCAAACAATCAATGCATTGGAATTCGTATATCTTTTTTGACAGCCGTATTTTCCAAACTTTGATAATTCCCTTGCTCGTATTTTCCAACAAGAAATTTATTAAGTGGGACCTCTATATCCAATTTGTTAGAATATGTAAATAATAACAATTATATAAACACATAAACATCATCAAGCACGCAGCGGAATAGATCAAATACATGTAAACTAATTAACCGAATATAAAATAATATGCGTACCTTTTGTGATTAAAGATCAAGAACAATATAAACCCTAAGTTGGATTTGTGTAGGATCGACTAGGGTTTAGTCGAAAAGGGTAAGATCACCACGTTAGCAAAAGTATGCTAACACTTCGTTCTTGAACACACGTACTCGTAGCGTTTCAATTAGAAAAGCTAGTTTCTTGATTCACGAACAAAACAATACTAATGTGAGCCTTTATCAAATCGACTAGGATCCAAAGGGATCTTATGTTGATCGACTATAGCTCAAAGAAAGAGAGAAAAGAGAAGTTATGATTGCTAGAGAATCAAGGGATCAATGAATGAATGAAAGGGGTCATGTATATATAGTTTTCTAAAACTTGGAGCTTAAGAAAACAACCCTAACCCCTATTGGGTTGGGTTCGGCCGGCCATGCCCCAAGGGAGGAGGTTCCGGATCTTTCTTGACCTTTTGTTTCATTCTAGTCCTTCTCCTTTCGTCTAACGGTCGTTAGTGGCCGTTAAGTATTTGTTTTCGTGAATTAAATAATTATTCATACTAAATATAATAATTATTAATTAATTGAAACTCGTACGTAAAGTGTGCAATCCCGAAGTCTCGAGTTCGAGTCCGGACATATCACATTAATTTATATACGTAAACTTTACACAATTTAAATAAGAGCACTACGAAAATGTGATTAATTCAATCCACCAAAAAACATATTCTAAATCTAGTTTCACAACCATATCTATTAACAAAATACATTGTATACATAATGCAATACGTAATTTTAAGGTTTTTTTTTTTACATACAAATCACAAAATATATACTTAACTTTATGTATTATTACATACTAGAAGAGTATTCACGCAATAAAACGGCGAGTACCTGATGACTATTTTTATGGCGAGCTAAGTGATCAAAGAAATATTTTTGTCCTTAAAACTCACATATTTATAAATGGGATAAAACCTTTTTATAAATGGGACCGTCCACGCTCCTCGTCCAACCTATATATATGGGACCATCCACGCTCCCATATAGGAGTGAAGTTGGGCGAAGCTAGACCAAACAAAGTAAATATGTAATGTTCTACATATTATATTTCTAATTGTTTAATTTGTTCAGAAAAGTAAATATGTAATCTTTCTTTGTGTTGGTTACTTCTTTCTTAATCGAAAAGCACACATATGTAATGTTTCTTTGTCTTGATTACTCCTCTCTTAATGAGAGGTTATAAAAAAATTTATGAAACCGTAAAAAAGCTAGAAAATGGATGAAAATGCCAAACAAATAGGTTTGATTATTGCCTCAACATATAAAAGAGTTGTTAATAAGTCTAACTCATGGGGGAAATGTCGAAGGCTGCATTACGAGTTTTTCGCTTTGGTCGAGTCCACCACAATCGGAACTACATGACATTTTTTGCAGTTTATCCTAGATAAAGTGTAGAACAACAATGCGAGGAAGCTTTCTACTCAATGGCACATATTCTCAAGTTGAAGTAAATAGGCATTGAAGAATCATACTAATCATTCTCTTTGTAAGTTTAACACGCGTGTACATGAGTTTAATAAATAAATCTGGTTAACACTATTATTAACGCGAATATAAATATCAAAATGAATGCACGACACCACATGTTACTATGAGATAAAGACATATACATAATATTAAGGGTCATTACGTGCTATTAAATATGCATAATGTTTAAAATGTGATTTTAATAGTTAAATTTAAACATCGACACCATGCCTATTAAACATATTTAAATTAATATTAATACTTAATAAAAAATTATGTAAAAAAACACGCTCATAAACATGCATTATAGCTATATAAATGTAAAGGATTTCGTATAATTTTATAAAAAAAATCTTACTTAACAACTCTGTATATACACTTTAACAAACTTTACTATGACAAATTAAAAGTGAAAAAGTAAGACATACAAAATAACTTATGAATATAGTTATTGTATAAAATAATAATTATAAATAAAAAAGAATCTCAATCATCACTTTTAAGCCTATGTGTAAAACTAAGGAGTCCTACTTAAATCTTTCATTGTTGCAACTCACGAGGAAAAAGCAAAACAATTTTCAATAATTAAATCAGTGATTAGTGAATCATTTTGGTGTATTTAGACTCACCCTACCAATATTCTTCTTATAGATTAATATGAATTAAATGTTCAAACGAAATATCCAAACGTATTTTTGTAAAATATTTTACAATTAAGCTTTTATAATTGTGTGAAAAATATTTTTCTATTAATACATAAAAAATTGGTATATAAAAAAATAAAGAAATAAAGATACGAAACAAAAAGTATAAAAATTAAATAGTGGTACATTGGGAACATGCTATTTTTTTATCTACTCCCTAGAAAGTAGAAACAATCTCCCTCTTCTTGTAAGTCTTCTCCTTCTTCACCAAGAATACCTGTAACTTACAACCACCAACCTCCCTTGTAACTCCTTAACAAACTCAAAAAGTTTTTTTTATACGTTTGGCGTGAGCCAGTCTAGTAGCTCAAACCCTTTTGGCGTGATGATGGCGTGTTGCTCGGTACCACCGATGGCGCGTTATTGGTATTCATTTGAGTATTTGGCGTGTTAAAAAACACGATACCGAGTGCACTTATATAAGTGATAACAACCCGAGTTTTAAATATCGTTTTTAATAAAACGAGGATTTCAACCTGCACGTTTCTGCGAAGTGTATGCATATGATGGTATTCTTTGAAGTGTTTGCATATTTGTTGTTTTCATGTTTATTTATTTTCTGTAATTTTTGTAATTTTCGTTTTTCTTATTTTTCTGCATTAACTATTGTCTGCTGTATTTTGCTGATACAAACGAGTACGGCGCATCTGTTTTTATAGATGCGGCGTATTGCATTTTAATTTTTTATACAGCACATCTAATTAATAATTCGAATAAGGCGCATCTATCAACTAGATACGATGATGCGTGGATTGCAGTCTACGCAAAAGGTTTTACTTCTCAAGGGATCTCGAGAAGCTTGCAATCCCCACCAGGCAGTGTACCTGACCGATGTAGTATAGTGTAGTGGCAAGTACCGGGGGATTGATCGTTCTACTTGGGGAATAGTGTTCGTTAGAATTGAAAACTACTCTAGTTAGGTCTAAGGGTGAGGGATGATTCTTTTGGTATTTTTATATTTTATGAAAGCAAGTAAAATCTCGGTTTTGAAGGAGTGGGCGGAATTAGTTGCTAGTCAACTAACCCAGATAACTCTTAATGCAATGAAAATAAAATGACAATAAAATAAATGTGAGAAAAACTGATATGGAGAAAAACGTGTTTACTTAGGTTTCACTACTCCCTAGCTATCTTTTACCGGTTGATTAGTTTGTTACAATTGCGTGGATGACGGGTTGTATTCCTTAATACCATTTCTAGGGGCGTGTACGTCCTTCCCCAACTCTATAAGCTCCTACCTCTTCCTATGGCGACACGTTTAGTATCCTAACCATGGCCTCATTAATAGTCATTTATGCATTAAACACAACCAATTAAATCGTAGTACACATCCGATTCATGTTTCCTAAAACGTTCAAGCAAGTTATCAATTGTAAGTTAGCCAGTTTTCTTAAGCCTAACACTGAAATCACTCATCCACAACAATTAATAACCAACCATCAACCAATAATCAATAGCTAGGTTTCATTACATCTAAGCAAACACAAGAAAAACCTAGCCTAGCATGTTAATGTAAAGACAAGCATAAGATAAAATCAAACAACACATAGACATATTGATTGATTAATGGGAGACTTATCTTTAATTAAGGATGGATGAAACAAGGGTGAAAAACCCTTAAAAATACTGTAAAACTCGAGCTATGGTTTATCCCTAAGTTCTCCCAAAAGTTCTCTCTCTAATGATTGAAAAATAGAAAACTACATATAGATTTTACAACTTGACGGCGTCACGTTGTAGCCCCTGACGCCGTCACCTCGCCGCCAAAACAACTTTAGGATTGCTCAGATCCACTTCTGACGCCGTCACCCTTTAAATCTTTATGGGCCGTCTCTCACTANAATGGGAGACTTATCTTTAATTAAGGATGGATGAAACAAGGGTGAAAAACCCTTAAAAATACTGTAAAACTCGAGCTATGGTTTATCCCTAAGTTCTCCCAAAAGTTCTCTCTCTAATGATTGAAAAATAGAAAACTATATATAGATTTTACAACTTGACGGCGTCACGTTGTAGCCCCTGACGCCGTCACCTCGCCGCCAAAACAACTTTAGGATTGCTCAGATCCACTTCTAACGCCGTCACCCTTTAAATCTTTATGGGCCGTCTCTCACTAAATTATAACGTGACGGACTAGGCGTCACAAAGCGTGACGCCGTCACATTTTAAATCACAAAAACTTTCTGGTGCGTCTCGTGTAAACTTCATATCCGCCTCTTTGTCAACACATGACGCCGTCACCTTATAGAGCGTGACGTCATCAGTGACTATTTCTAGCATATTTTGAGACTTTGTCGTTTTCTTCACTTTTATGCTCCAAATATGTCCAAAATGCTTCCTTTTCCAGATTTCTTCTCCAAAGTACCTAAAATGACAAAAGGAACGATTTACGGCAATATTTGATCAAATAATTACGGATTAGGGCTTAAATGACCCCCTAAAAGCGTAACACTTTTCGCCTCATCACATACCCTTACACTTGAGATTTGCTTGTCCTCAAGCAAATGCGCTTTTATTCTAATCAAAATGCAAGCTAGAGGTCATTTAACACTAATATAAAAGTAATTACAACAAATGATCGTTCCACTTTAATCAAAATAAGCACGGAAATTATACACTAGCACCTCACAAATAGTGTTTGGAAACTCACATCTCTCGGGTGTTATAAAAGTATATATCACAAATGGAAATGGAAAAATATCACTCACAACCTGTCATAGCACATAGATTACCATAGGCTTGGGAAAGGATCAAAAACCTCCACCACTTTGGCGTAAGCACCTAGGATAAACTATCAAAGAGGTCTTTCAAAGGGTTGTAACGTAAGGTGTAGGGATATGATAAACACGGTTTTGTTGGATAAAGGCAATCTTTACTGGTGGCGAGTTAATCATCTTAGTAAATTACATGTACAATGTGCCGTTGCTAAGCCAAGACTCGACTCGACTTAAGCTAATAGAACAAAATAACAAAAACTTAAAATCAATATAAAAGGAAACGTGATGGTAGTCCGTATGTTTTTCTCTTTTCTTTTTCGATTTTTTTTTTTATTTTTATTTTATTTTTTTTTTGAATACATGATGTAAATAAAACAGTTGATTTAATTGTGATCTTGTTGTTGTGAATTAGGTTAAGTGCTTGTAGGGTGTTAATATTCTGTTGCTAATCTTCATTAGGGTGTTTTTATTTAATTTTTATCTAGCTTATATACTGCTTAATTGATGGCTTTTTCTTAGAGTATTTTTCAAAAAGTGTCCTGTGTCACAGTTTCTAGCCAAACTCATAAGCTTGCATAGGATTAAAAACAGATTGGAAATACAAACCACTGGTTGTTTTGTGTTAATTTGTTGGTTGTTAATCAGTTTCAAAAAGAAAAACAGAGTTTGGATTTCATTTGCTCATTTATAAGCACCCTTAAACTTGTCTGTTTTCCAAATAGTTGCCCTGTACACAGTCTCAACACCATTTTTCATAAGCTTCCATAGATCTCATTAGTGGACCTCACCCTTTGAGATTTAGCTTTTTGGAAATCTTATCAACCATATTTCATAGTCCAGTGCTTATTTTGTGTTTTAGAACTTATTCAGTAGGTCTGCTTGTCTCATTTAATTTGTTTCATTTTCACTGTGTAAAGATAGTCAGTATACATTTTTCATCCACCCCAACTTCACAAGCTCACCAAAAGCTCTATAGTGAACAAAAAGCTCCACTTTTTGACTTATTGTGAAGCTGACCTAGCATAGTTTTCATATTAAGTTTCATTTTAGACCCTAGATCACTCCTGTGGACCCCACAAGGTCTGCAAGATTGTCCAAAGTCTGTTTGTAACTGTGTTAATTGGAATTGCTTATTTGGTGATTAGTGCTTATTCTAAGTGCTTATTTGGTCATTTTGGGTTGATTTGTGTATATTTAGCTTGTTTATATCTATTTTTAATTCTGTGATCATGTTTATAGCTTATTTGTAGCTTTTTCTCATTCAAAAATCCAAAATCCATATCTGTGAACAAAATAAGTTTGCATAGTGCTTATTTTTAAGCTTCATAAAAAGTGTTTTTGTAAAAGTTGTTCATTTTCAGTGTATAAACAAGTCTCAAAAAGAAAATCCCAAAAATAATCACTTTTTAAGAAAAGTGATAGTTTCTATTTAATATAATTTAGATTTTAATTTTTCTTTTTAAATTTTTATTAAGTAGTAACCTGTTTTTATATTTTTCTTAAATTCCTTATATCCTAAAGTATTTTTAGTAATTTTCTTAGAATTTTCACTGTTCATTTAGTATTAATTAGAATTAAAATCAGTTTAATTAATAATTAGTTAATATTAGTAATTAAATAGTTTTAATGAATTTTTGTTAAACAGTAGTATAATTTTATATTTTTCCTAAGTTCTAAATAATATTTAGCACCTCTGGTAATTTTCTTATTATTTATACTATTCATTTGGTAATTCTTACATTTAATTATAATTAAAACAGTTTAATTAGAAAAACCAAAAAGAAATTAGCATAGTTGTTAGAATTTAATATAATTTTCATTTTTATAATTTTCCTAAGTTTGTAATCTTAATTAGAACCTGAAAAATTATCTTTGTAATTTTCTCTTTTCATTTTCTAATTTTCTCCTTTTATATAGTTTAATTAGACTTTAAACATTAATTAAGTTTTTAATTTAGAAAAGATCCACAAAAAGACAAAAATAGTTATTTTTAATTTTTATATTTCCTTTAAGTCATTTTAGATTTTTAGAAATTAATTTTGCAAATTTTTAGTGTAATTTGTAATATTAATCCTTTTTAGATTTGTTATAAATTAGTTTTAATTAAGTTTTTAAATAGTTTTATTAATTAATTGAT
>LBNU01008954.1:6682-23844 GCA_014162995.1 Artemisia annua
TCTAAGTAAACACATTTGTCTCCATATAAGTTTTCACAACCACAATAGTTTAGTTATTTTATTTTTATTGCAATTGTAGTTTTTGGGTTAGTTGACTAGCAACTAATTCCGCCCACTCCTCCAATACCCGAGATTTTACTTGCTTTCCATAAAATACAAAAATACAAAAATAATTTTCCTTCACCTTTAGACCTTTTAGAGTAGTTTTTCTATCTTAACAAACACTATTCCCTGTGAGAGAACGATCAATCCCCCGTACTTACCACTACACTATACTACACCAACCAGGTACACTGCCTGGTGGGATTGCAAGCTTCTCAAGATCCCATGAGAGGTAAAACCTGTTGCATGGTCGCAATCCCACGTCATCAGTCACCACCTTTGTAGTTTCACATGGAAAACAAAGACCTACCACCCTTATTGTTCTATCGTTAACCTCAGATACAAGAAAAGATAAACTACAAATTCGAAACCCTTTTCTTTGATAACCTGCGAACTAGCACTCGATATTTAGAGACCACAACAACTGTAGCTCTTATACCATTTGTTGGACAATATATTCGACAACAAACCTGAATATCGACATGAGGAAACTAGAACACTTTCACTATCATAATACGCAACTCCAAACCTTGTGTTTTAATGGTCGAAACAATAGCAGAAAAACCAAAAGATATCGATATTATGAAGAACAATATGCACACCTTAATACCCTCGAACCCCCTTTATTAATAACCAATAAAGTCTTATATCGATACAAGAAGAATAAATTAACTTGCATCCTCACAACCTAACTCTATTTAACTAAGTACAATTTATAGAGATGGGGTACAATGACTACTGTTAGAACCTAAGTTTATCAACGTTTCATCAAGTCTCGGTTATTTCATCATTTGTAATAGGTTGCTAAGTTATTTAATCATGTTATGTTTAAGGGTAAGCCCTTTACTCGTCCAATGGGCCTAAAGCCCATACGAATTAGAGAAGGGAAGAGAAGGGAGTGTTGCCCTAGCTCTTCACCTATAAATAGGACATCTATGTAATGCTTACTCTTGTTGGTTATTTCATTTACATAAGGAAACTCTTGCACTTTTATTCTTCATATTTGATCTAATCAACCAAACTCTATTTCTCATCTCATTTCTATCAAATCTATACTTGTGTTTACAATATGGTGACCTAACAAGTGGTATCAATCGCTAGAAGAAGGTGTAATCTTTGTTTTTGTTGCTAACGAACCATAAACAAGTTTTTTAGTCGTTATTTTTTGATAAAGTTTATTACTTTCTTGTTTGTTTCGTGTTTTTATCACATCTTTTTCATCAAAACTTGTGTTACAAACTCAAACAACCAACAAAGTTTCAAAATTTCTCAAAAAATCTTGATTCGTACTTTTGTACAATTTTTCGAAAATTTTCAAATTTTTGAAAAGTTGTTAAAGTTTGCAACTTTCTTTAAGATTTCATCATTTTAAGGTTAGTTGTACAAGAATCTTGGATTAAAAACGTGTTTTTGGATTGCTTTTTACAAAAACAAAAATCTGCCAACTTTTGACAAAGTTTCGAAATCCTTAAACCCCAATCTTTCGAGATCTTTTGTTACTGCTCCTAAGGTGTTTTCGTTGGTTACTCAGTGCTTTTCTCTCTTGTATAAGAAAGAAAACACTTCGACTCGTTGGATATTTTCGTTATTGTATAATCTCGAAAATTTTGTGGAATTTTTTCGAAAATTTTAAAGTTTCGAGATCTTTTCTGGTTTATCGAAATCTTTTGATTTTCGAGATCCTTGGAAAACTTTCGAAATCCTTTCATAATTTTCGAGAACCTTACAAATTCCTGCTACAGTGAAATTTCTCGAAAGTTTATTAAAATTTTCTCGATAAAGTTGATTTTTCGAGAACTTTTGGAAATTATCGAGATCTTTGACATTTTATCGAGATCTTTTGGGCTTTGACTGTTTTTCGAGATATTCTTCAACAAAGTTTCGAGAAAACACTTGGGATAGTTTTCAAGGCTTGGCATAACACTTATACCTTCTACAAGATCCATTTACACACAAGTCTTTCATCATGTCTCAACCACCGTACTACAACTTTCATCATCAGCAACCCTATCATCAAACACAATTGTTTCGTCAACAACAACAACAATATCAACAACAACAACCTCAACAATCATATCCATATAATCAAATGGTTTCTCAACAACATGTCATGATGCATCAACATCAACAACTGCCTCAACCTCCACCATTTCCAATGCAACAAATCACTCAACCGTCGAAGCAAACTCATTGGTTTGACCAAATGTGTGAAGTCATCACTACCCATGCTCACACCCGGTAATTATGTTCAGTGGTCAAGTCGATTCCTAAGATTTCTTGAACTCAAGAAACCACATGGCAAATACATGAGACAAGTTATCAATGAAGGTCCATTTGTAACACCGACTAACCTTGTCCCTTGTGATCCTAATGCTAATCCACCCATACCGGAATCATACAGAACCCTCACTGATGCTCAACTTACTGCTGAACAAGTACTTCACAAAGAAGCTGATGAATATGCCATGATTTACATTCTGCAAGGCATACCTAATCCGATCTTTCGCAGTGTTGATGCTCAGAAAACTGCTAAGGCAATGTGGGAACATGTTACCAAAGATTGCTGTCAACACTTTACATGGAATACACACATTTCATGATTGAGCCAATGGAATCACTTGAGTTATACTATCACCTCTTCACTAACATCATTAATGACCTCGACAGACACAACATCATCTTACCAAAGATTGCTGTCAACACGAAGTTCTTAGGATGTCTTGGTCCTGATTGGCAGAAGTATGTGACATTTGTTCGACAAGCAAGAAACCTTCATGAAACACCATATGGTTTGTTGTATGACTATCTGAAACATCATCAACATGAAGTTGACAATGAACGCGCTCTCAGAGGAAACTACTCACAACCCCCACCTACAAACTCTTTGGCGCTTGTTGCTCAATCACATGTTCCGGCTCCACCATTACAACACAATGTTTATCATCAAGAACAGGCTTATCTCAACAACCCATCTCCGTATTCATCTTATGATTCTACATCGCACCCTCCTGCAAATCAATTTGCATCATATGACAACAATGACACCTTGTCTTCACCACTTACTGCTAATGATGACGATGATGATGAGGACTTCAACAGTCTCAACCAAGGAATTGCGCACATTGCTCGGGCTTTCAGCAAATTCTCAAACAAGTCCAACAATCGTCTTCGTTCATCTTCAAATACAAGGAATCAAGCTGTCATTCACGATGGTCGCGTTGAGATTCAGAATCGCAACAGTAGCAGATTTGGATCGGGTGGTAATATGGGTAACTCTAATTCTGGACAACGGTTTAACAACAATGGAGGATTCAGGAACAATGGTGGTGTCCCTCAGAGAAAGGCAGAGATTGTTGACACAGGGAATACTGAATCGGGGAATACGGTCATCAGATGCTATAACTGCAATGGAATAGGTCACTTGGCAACTGCATGTCCATCACCAAGAACTCAAGGAAGTAAGTATCACAAACAGGCATTACTCCTTGCTCTCAAAGATGAAGCCCGCAGCAACACGAATGCAAATGACAACAGCTTCATGGCTAATGCACATTCCGATGATGACATGGAAGATTTGGAAGCTGCTGTTATGCTGATGGCCAACATGCATGAACTCCACATAAGTGACTCAGGCCCAGTTTATGACACCGATGGTCTTTCTCAGGTAACTGATCTTAACTCATGCCTCATACATGAAATTGCCTCCCCATCTGCATCTGCATCTTACAAGGAACAAGAAGTTCAAAATGATTCATTGTTATCTACACACACGAATACTCAAATGGACACAAAAGTTATATTTGATGATTTTCAAATTAACCCGGTTGTCACATTTGATGATTCGGATACTGAAACTGTCAATGATAACAATGCTCACGTTGAACATTTTGATCCTTCGTCTGGTCCAGATTCAGAAATTCAGTCCCTTCTTATGACTAGTCAATCTCAAAACATTAAATGTCAAGAGCTTAATGCTAGATTGAAAGAGAAAAATGCATTATTAACTAGGGATATTGAGTGCTATAAATTTCAACTGTCAAACGCGGAAAAACTGATTCAACGGGAAAAAGGCTTTGAAGCTGCTTTTCTAAAATCTTCTCGTCACGAAAAAGAGTTAGAACACCAAATTGCTAAAATTATGGAGTCTAAAAATGACTTAGCTTCTGAACTGGAAAAACAAGCGTTTGAACACAAAAAACAAATTGCACAACTTGAAGCAATAATTTTAAAAACCAAAACGGAGTTGTCAAATTGTCAAGCTGAGTTCACGGAACATAAACACAAAACCAGAAACAAAGTTAAGTCATACGTTGATGAGATTGTTGAATTGGAACACAAGCTTAAAGAATTTCAAAATGTTGTGTATAAAACTGGTAATTCAGTGACTACTATTCAAAAGTTTTCAGTAACTCGAACAAACAATGGTCACGGCTTTGCAATTGGAAGTGATTCACCATGTTTTTTACGTGTAGCACTCAATGAGATTCCAAAGTTATATAGTGCAGATCATTTCTTTGACGATACTGTTGTTCGTACTGTTGTATATGATTGTGAAGAGGAATATGAAATTGAAGAAGAGAGTCGATCAAAAATGGAAAATGTGACATACAATAAACCTTTTGATTACTCTAAAATGCCTCCAATTACTGATATTTTTACACCGCAAAAAGAGAAATCTGAACAACCATGGTACATTATCAAACCTCAAGAAGTTACTTCTCATGTAGCTCTTGCAAAACCAGTGGTGCAAATAAACGGTCCTTCACCAAATGATAACAAACTTCAAACTCTTCCTACACGTTGTCGTATACTTCAGTATTCTGACACGTTCATGGATAACATTGAACAATTAGATGAAGCCATTGAACGCAACTCTCAAATAACGGTTTTTACTATTACTACTCCTCATGAGAGAGAAAAACGAGAAGTGTTTCAAAAACAGTTTTTACCTATTGCTCGACATTTGCGTCATTGTGCTCACCACTGGGAACATGAACTTCAAAAAGAAGTCTCATCTATGATGAATGTGTTTCAAGAAACTGAACAAGCAATCTTAAATCAAAAACGTCAAAATCAATTTTTACAAAAAGAAGCTGATCGACTCTTGGAACATGTTCTTAGTGCTGATATAATTTCTGTGATTATGAATTATCTTTATGAATCTGGTACTTCTATGCTTGTTGATGATCACTGTGATGATGTTGAGTTGTTATCTAAACAAATTGAGACATTAAAAGATGAAAACGTTAATCTCTGAAAACACAATGATGATGTGCAAAACAAACTTTCAAATGAGATTTCTCAACTCAACAAAGAGCTTGAATGGTGTCAAAACCAAAGTCTTGATTTCGAACTGGAATTACAAAGTCTTAAAACTTCCACAACTTTTCAAAACGAAAACGAGGAACTAAAAAGTAAAATCTCGAAATATGAAAAGGAAATTGCAGAATTGCAAGAAGTTACAGATTTTTGGCAAAAAAGTCGTGATGAATATTTTTATTCTAACCGAAAACTCGACAGTGAAATTCAAGATAAAATGCACATTATCATTGAGTTGAAAGAGAAAATACGTAAGCTTGAAAAAGGAAAATCTGTCAACACTAATGTAATTGCTCCAGGAATGTACTCATTAGACATAACAAATATAGCACAACACACTAAGAAGTCTAATTTGGATCCTTCCACTTCTACAGGAATAGTTGCCACTCATAGCGTTAGCAGATCCAAGCATAAACGAATGAAATGGAAGAATAGGATTTTGCAACGTAGAAGAGAGACACTAGAAGCCTCTGAAGTAGAAGAACACCCTAGGACTTTGAATAAGACTCATCCTGCACTAGATTTAGATACTGATTTGGCAAATTGTAATTCTAATCTATGTGTAACGAATGATGAACCTTTGAATGTTTTAAAAGTTGATGCTTCATGTGTGTTTTGTCGTAAGAGTATGTTATCTGGTGATCATTCTAAATGTGTTGCAAATTCTCTTTTATCTCGTCTTAAGAAACGTACATTAGGCAGAAAATCTAGGCCCACTAATGCTTCTAAATCTGTGCTAGGACTTATGCCTTGTGTAGTTTCTAAGAATGATATAGTCAACCCAGTAGTTGCGAACAATACCTCTAGGATCATGCCAACTGTCACTGAATTTGATATAAAGAAGGCTAAATCTAGTTGGAATTGGCAACGTTGGTTACAAAGGACACATAACTTTAAATGGATTCCTAAAATTGTTAACATGTGTGCTTCTAACCCAACGGAACCCACAACTTCTTCGGGTTCCACCCTTACCATTGTACCATCGTCGTCTCTTTCATGTGATGCAGGTGGTGCAAATTGTTCTCTGGATTGTTGATAGCGGATGCTCCCGACACATGACAGGCAATCTCAAACTGTTAAAAAACTTTGTCTCAAAGTTCATTGGTACTGTCAGATTCGGGAATGATCATTTCGCTGCAATTATGGGCTATGGGGACTATGTCAGTGGGAATATCGAAATTAGTCGTGTTTATTATGTTGAAGGCCTTGGTCACAATCTATTTTCAGTTGGTCAATTTTGTGATGGTGATCTGGAAGTTGCATTCAGGGAGAAAACATGCTTTGTTCGTGATCTACAAGGAAATGATCTCATGTCCGGCACACGTGGAAACAGTCTTTATACAATTTCAATGTCCGACATGACCGCTTCCTCTCCCATTTGTCTACTTTCAAAGGCTGAATCGACAAAATCCTGGTTATGGCACCAACGCATGTCACATCTCAACTTCCGAACTATGACTGATCTTGCTCGCCATAAACTAGTTGACGGTCTTCCAAGGTTCCGATATGCAAAAGATCACCTATGTCCCGCTTGTGAACAAGGAAAGAGCAAACGTGCACACCTCACCACCAAACCAGAACCGAGCACTGATCATGTTCTTCAACTTCTTCATATGGATTTATGTGGACCAATGCGAGTACAAACGATTAATGGGAAACGATACATACTTGTGATAGTCGATGACTTCTCCAAATGGACTTGGGTCTACTTTCTTCGAAGCAAAGATCAAGCTCCATCAATGATAATCACCTTTCTCACGAAAATTCAGGTTCAACTTCGCAACACAGTAAGAATTGTAAGAACAGATAATGGAACTGAATTCAAGAATCAAACTCTTCGTGCATACTTTGAGAAAGTTGGAATTGAACATCAAACATCAATTGCACGGACTCCCGAACAAAATGGAGTGGTCGAAAGACGCAACAGGACGTTAGTGGAAGCCGCACGAACGATGCTCATTAATGCTCAATTACCAGATTATCTTTGGGCAGAAGCCGTCTCTACCGCATGTTACACCCAAAATCGTTGTATGATCAATAAACGTCACAAAGTCACACCGTATGAAATTGTTCACAAACGAAAGCCCAACATACAACACTTTCATGTATTTGGATCTCTTTGTTATCCGAATAATGATCGTGATGATCTTGGAAAGCTTAAGGCAAAGGCTGACGTCGGTATCTTCATTGGATATTGTGAAAACTCCAAAGGTTTTAGAATCTACAACCGTCGTACTAGAGAGATTCAGGAGACTATCCATGCTAATTTCGATGAGCTCACAGAAATGGCTTCTGAGCAAAACAGCTTAGGACCCGCAACCAACCGTCTAAACTTTCCAGATTCTTCAGCTGAACCGTTGTCACTAACTCGTCGAGAATTGGAAACATTGTTTTCTCCTTTGTTCGATGATTCATTTGAGACACGTGCACCAGATGTATCCACTAGTTCCGCTGCTCAACCTGATAATATTCAAGTACCTGATACAACGGTTACTACAACTACAATAGTAACACCCGATGCACCCCCGACTGAATCACCAACAATAGAAGAACAAACCGCTTCCAACACCGACAACCCAACTGAAGATCTGAACCAACAACAAGTACCCGAACCTGCAAATTATGATCCAAATGCGTTCTTCAATCCGTTTGCTCCGACTCCGAACCTTTCTGATATTGCTGAGTCGTCAACACGCAACTTGGAACCAACTAATATGCAGCAGTTTCATAACCCTCACCCTTCAACACATCATTGGACTCGTGACCATCCAATTGTCAACATTATTGGTCATCCAACAGCTCCAGTTATGACTAGACAAAAACTTCACTCCGATGCCGAACATTGCATTTATGCTCTAACAGTTAGTCATGAAGAACCGAAAAATATTAAAGAAGCTCTCACTTACGACAACTGGATTGAATCAATGCAAGAGGAATTCAACCAATTCAAACGTCTTGAAGTTTGGGAATTAGTTGAACGACCGGATGGATTTTATGTCATTGGGCTAAAATGGATTTGGAAAAACAAGTTGGACGCAGAAGGCAATGTTATTCGTAACAAATCACGTTTGGTAGCTAAAGGATATACTCAAGAGGAAGGAATTGACTTTGAGGAATCTTTTGCACCAGTGGCTAGACTCGAAGCTGTTCGAATATTTTTAGCATACGCTGCTCACAAAAACATGGTCGTTTATCAAATGGATGTGAAAACTGCATTTCTGAACGGTCAACTACGTGAGGAGGTATACGTTAGTCAGCCAGAGGGATTTGTCGACCCAGAGCACCCAAATCATGTCTACCGACTTAAGAAGGCTCTCTATGGTCTCAAACAAGCCCCCAGGGCGTGGTATGATAAACTTACTGCTTTCTTGCTTGCTAATTCTTTTACTAAAGGTTTACTAGATCCAACTTTGTTTATTCAAAAACACGGGGAAGATATTTTAATTGTGCAAATATATGTCGATGACATTATTTTTGGCTCTACAAACAAAAAGTACTCAAACGCTTTTGCCAGATTAATGAAACAAAATTTTGAAATGTCAATGATGGGTGAACTTACGTTCTTTTTGGGACTACAAGTTCATCAGTCTCCCCGTGGAATTTTCCTAAATCAGTCCAAATACGCTCTTGAGATAATTAAGAAACATGGAATGACCAGTTGTGATACTTACAATACTCCTATGGCTAACACAACTAAGTTAGATGCGGATCCAAATGGGAAACCAGTTGACCCCACAAAGTACCGAAGTATTATTGGGTCACTGATGTATCTCACCGCTAGTAGACCGGATATTGTATTTGCTGTATTTATGTGCTCTCGCTATCAGTCCAGTCCAACTGAACGTCACCTCAATGAGGCTAAGAGAATCCTTCGATACGTAAAGGGAACCATTAATTTGGGGATCTGGTATCCGAAGGATTCCGGTTTTGAACTAATAGCTTTTTCAGACGCTGATCATGCAGGGTGTATGGATACACGCAAAAGTACTTCTGGTGGTTTGCAGTTTCTAGGAGATAAACTCGTGTCTTGGCAATCAAAGAAGCAGGATTGCACATCACTATCGTCAACAGAAGCTGAATATGTTGCCATGTCTGCCTGCTGTGCACAAGTCATTTGGATGCGTACACAACTAATGGACTACGGTTACTTATTCAACAAGATTCCGATGTACTGTGACTCGAAAAGTGCGATAGCGATCTCGTGCAACACGGTTCTGCATTCTAAGTCTAAGCACATTGATCTCCGTTATCACTTCATCAAGGAGCATGTTGAAAAGGGTACAATTGAGTTATATTTTGTGGGTACAGAATACCAACTGGCAGACTTGTTCACAAAACCACTACCCCCGGGAAGGTTTACTGAACTAGTTCACCGGATTGGTATGCGGTGTTTGACTCCGGATGATCTCAAATCTCTTCTTGAAAATAATTAACCAAGTTAAATACCAAAATTATCTTTGTAAATATTTATCAAAAACAAAATACAAAATCAAAAAATCTTCAAAAAATTCCAAAAAGATGTTACATTCTATTTACCTTTATTTTATTTTATTGTGTCTTGTTTTTCATATGCATGTACACCATCTTCGTCAACACTTTGGTTTATCAAAAATTTCAAAATTTTCACACCAAGTGTTGAGGGGGAGAAAATGTTCTTCAAAATTTCAAAATCATGTGCAAACATGTGTACTTGCATATTTCTCTGTAGTTATGATGTTATTTTGCGATGGTGGATCGTCAAAGGTTATCTCGTATCATTTTTTTCCTTTTACTTCTTTGTTTGCCTAATATGCATTTACCATTAACTGTCGTTACCATTAACCGTTAAATAACTACATTAGGACATGTTATATGGTTTAATTTGTAGTCTAGGGACTAAATCTGCCAAGTTGTAATAAAGTTTCAAAAAACTAACACAAAACAAACACCCCCCCCCTCGTTTTTCTCTTTACAAAAAAACCAAAAACAAACACACCCTCTCATATCACACGGCTCAAATTCATACTCACAATCCGTGTTCAAATTCGTCAAACCGTAAGTGAATTTCTAATCTTTTGCTTATTATAACGAATGGTTTTCAACCAATTAGTTTTTTAATGGCTAGATTTTATGAAATTTTGATTTATAGTTCTAGGGTTTTCGAAAATCTTGATTCATACGTGATAATGTGTTCTAGGTTAAGATATCATAGGGCTTTTGTTACTAAACGTTATCTAATCATATCCCTAACACCTAATTATAACAGTTAACATGTTTGGATTGATTTCGAAAACTAGGGTTTATGTCGAATTGGGTTTTTGTGATTGTGTGATGTTTTTGTGTATATTATTGGTGGGATTTGTTTGTTTATGTGTTTATTACCTGTATGTGCTTGTTAATTGCTCCATATCAACAGATTGCATGTTCTAGAAAACTAGGGTTTATGTTCGAATTAGGGCTTTTCATTGTGATGATATTGAGTCTAATTAAACTGCTTGAATGTGTTCTCATATGTATTAATTGATGTATTTCAATGGCCTTACTACATGAATTCTCTTTAACAAAGTTCTAGATAATTTTGCTCTCGTTATTTTTCGAGATCTTTTGTATGATGCCTTATTGAGATTCTAACTGATGCTTATCATTCAATATACAGGTTTCATTAGGGGTGTAAACGAGCCGAGTCGAGCCGAGTACTGCTGAGCTCGAGCTCGAGCTCGACTCGATTAGTAAAACTCGAGCTCGAAACTCGGCTCGAGCTCGTTCGAGCTTTGGATTTCAAGCTCGAGCTCGGCTCGTTATCTCAAACTCGAGCTCGAAACTCGACTCGAGCTCGATTGTTGTCACATATAAAGCTCGAACTCGATGAAAAATAAGCTCGTCTCGACTCGATTTTATGACAATTACGTAACTACATGTATATAAAAGGGTAAAAGTGTAATATCATTGAAGCTCGATAAGGGCTCGCGAGCCTCACGAGCTGAGTACATTCGAGCTCGAACTCGACTCGAAAGTGTACTCGAGTAGCTCGAGCTCGACTCGTTTATATCGAGTCGATTTCGAGTAGTTTACGAGTCGATCTCGAGTAGCTCGCGAGCTGTCTCGGCTCGTTTACACCCCTAGGTTTCATTCAAAAGATTCAAAGATCTCATAGATAAATGTACGACTTCAATGATTTCGAAAAATTCTTGTATAAGAATTTTTTCGAGAAAAATTTATCGAGATCTTTCTAAAAGTTTTCGAGATCTTTCCTTGAAAACTGTTATCGAGAACTCTCTAAAATTTTTCGAAATCTCTCAATAAAATTATCGAGATCCTAAGATTTTCAAAATTATCGAGATCTTTCATAAGTTATCGAGAACATATGAAATGAAGTTATCGAGAACTTTTACTAAGAATTATCGAGAACTTTTGAACAATAAATTTATCGAGATCTTTCCTATGGAATTTATCGAGATCTTTCTTGCACAAAAGATATATGAGATCTTCGTTAGTGACAGTTTTCGAGAACATTGTTGGTCATATTTTCGAGATCATGTATCATATATTTTTGAGTATTCAAGTGATTGTAATTTTTTTTCGAAAACTTGTATATTGAATAAATCCTCATGAATATGTGTATTGTGTGAATGTTGTTTAACTTGTGATTGTAGTGTGTTATTATACATGTTACCAAAAGACTTATGTGCATTAAATGATATATCATCTAAGTTTCATGTTAAATAACAACACCGTCATTAGTCACAGATTAATTAACTGGACCATGATTGCAACATATATGTCTTTGAATATCAAACGTGTACTCGGACTAATGACTAACATATCTGGATGTTTGATTTCATGACATAACACTTTCAGAACACAAATGGCTCAACACTCTGAATCAGTTCCTCAACAACAGAACCTCCCACTACTTGCACTTGGTGAAGTCCTCCCTGCTGACTACAATGTAGGCATTGATCAGAACAATCTTCGCATCGACTTCAACAATCTTAGTATACCAGATGACACATGCAAGATTGTCAAGAACATTCTTCTGGCTCATCCATGCAAGCCTTTGCTCACCAAATCCACATCTGTACCAATCTTCTACATCCATCAGTTCTGGCACACTGCTAAGGCCAATTTGGACGACAAATCCTTTACCGTCATGCTGGACCGTCAACGATACACCATTGATTATGATACTCTTCATGAAGCTCTCATGTTACCAACTTACAACGAATATCATCCGATGCTGACTGAACTGGAAATCCTTGACTACTTCATTGATCTTGGATACGATATTCCTGATAATGAATCACTCACACTTCTTTCAAAATTCAATGTCAAATATCTGCCGCAACCATGGAGAACTTTCTACATGCTGATTGTCAGATCCATTTCAGGAAGAAGGAGTGGTCATGAGCATCCAAGGGTAGAACACATGCAAGTATTCTGGGGAATGTTGACCATGACACCGATTAACTTTGCTGCACCAATAATGAGCGACATGCTCCATCACATTCATACTGATCGTGACAGGACCGTGATCCCGTTCATTCGGTTCACCAAACTACTCATAGCATACTTCTGTGAGAAAACCCCTGACTTCATCAAAAGGATGCACGACAGGACAGAACCGAAAGACATATTTAATGAAGACCCAAAGATTTCCTTTGTCAAGTCCATCAGGTTCATTCCAAGAACCAAAGGCATGAGAATCCTAGATCATTTCTTGGATGACGAAATCAGAAAAACTTAGAACTTCAAAATCTATGATAAAGCATTCAAGGCTGGGAGAGTTGGCTTCAATGAGAAAGAAGATGAACCAGCAACTATTGTCCGAACCCGAAGCAAGAGGGGTGGCAAGTCCGGTAGCATGAGCAGTACTACAACCTCCCAACAACCAAAGCCTGCTCAAAAGCCACCCACCAGACCAAGAAGGAAAGCTGCACCTAAGCAGATTCCTCAGGATGAACCATCAGCTTCATCATCTGAAACGGAAACCGACTCTGAGTTTGGCACCGAATCTGATGACGAAGCAGACTATGTAAGAAGGACAAAGGCTCCAGATGACCAAGAAGAAAAACTTGATGAAGAAGAAGAGTTAAGGACAAAGGCTCCAGATGACCAAGAAGAAAAACTTGATGAAGAAGAAGAGTTTCCAGGGCTTGAACTGACTAAACAATTAAGCAAGGAAACTGCTGAGCAAGAACAAAGAAAAGGCACGGGAATTACCATCAATGAACCAAGTGATGCTGCTCGTGATGAAGAAGCAGAAGATGAACCTACTGCAGAGCCACTGGTTGACAAACGTAAACTGAAGAGTATCATTGTCGACACCAGGGCTGAAAAGAAGCAGGAAGAGAAAGAATTCAGGGCAGCTGTACTACTCAATCTCCAACATCCACAACCTCATCAAACGCCGACAAATCTTCCAGGATATGAGGCTGGCTCAAGTAGCACTGTAGTTCCTCAGACCGAAAACGAACAACGTGACACTGAAGGGAACATCGTCATGGAAGAAGCTATAGAGGAAGAGCAAGAGCAGACAAAATACATCACACCCAAATTCATTGCTAAAGTTCAGAGAGACGAGGAAATCAAGAGGAAAGCTAAGGAAGAGACGGATAGACTGCTTCGTGGACTCGATCAAGACGAAGACCTCATTGACAATGATCAATATATCAACAGTCCTCCGCACTCATCTTCAAAGAATCCCCCGATTCCAAAAGGAACACCTCCAAGGGATCCCTCACCTCCTCCATCAGAACCCGAGCACAAATCATCTTCATCATCATCATCACATCACTCATCACCACCATCAGCAAATAAAACATCCAAAGGCAAATCAAACAAGAAGAAGAAGGGAGGCAAAGCAGCTTTGACAGCATCAAAGCGGATCAAGAAAGCTCTTGATTTAGCAAAGAAGAAAAAGAAGGAGACGCAACAGCCAACTGGAGATCTTAATGACCAAGTACAACTGCTCTCACAACAGGTCAAAACTTTGACCTCACAAGTCAAATATCTTCAGGATGCGAGTGCACTTGTCGATAAAGTTCTACATGCCGACATGGACGGGATGATCAAAGAGTACACAACAGAATATCTCAACGAAAATCTCACTGCAATAACTGAACCGGCTGTGTCTACGCTTATTGAGCCGATTCGTTCTAAATTGAATACCAGGATCAAGCACAACATTGAAAGAATGCTTGAGTCAACTCCATTCTACCTTCGCACTAACAGGGATCCGCCACCACCGGAAGACCTATCTACTGAACAACTGCAAACCCTATTAGCTGTCAAGCTCAGAAACAAGGAGGATAAGACACCTGAAGAATCAACGATGTTCGAGGCACTTCAAGCCATTGCCTCAAAAGAATCTTGCAAGGAAGCTGCCGGTAAACACAAACGACAAAGGAAAGATGATGATCCTGACTCAGATCCAAAAAGCAAGAAGTCAAAGAAGTCAGAAGCACCATCTTCATCACAACAGCCCCACAAGACTTCTAAGGCTCCTCCTTCCAAACAAAGAGCTCCTGCATCCGGCTCCGGACCGACACAATCAGAGGCACCATTCATACTTCAACCGTTTGACACTCAGGAAGAACCAGAAACAGCAATACCCGAATCAGAAATTCCTGAATTTCAAACCGGTCCATCGTCTCCAAAAGAGAAGAAGAAGTCCTCAAAGTCAAAGAAGCAGAAGAAAAAGACTACTCAATTCTCATGGCTAGATGTGGACGAAGCTCATGACTCTGATTGGCTGACAACGATGATCAAAGCACAACCACCGCTTGAGACCGACGAACCATTGCCGGGTAATACTTTGCAGATGACTCAGAGTATTATGTCAGGTTTACAAGTTGAAAGGTTGTCAAAGACTGAACTGAAGCGGATTAATCGTGAAGCAATGGACTTTCTCAAAAAGAGATCCGGGAACAAAGTAGAACTCGATTACCACATGGAGAACATAGCCTGTGCTTTATCTGGCTCGTTCGACTGGCTTAACCCTGAATCGAATGTCGATACTGAAACGAAGAAACCTTACTTCACGGACTGGACAAAACCACTACCTCTACTTGGGTTTCCAGAAAAACCTAAGATCCCCTACCGACGCTTCTTCAACAACGACTTCCAATACCTTCAGCATGCACACGAGACCTCCAAGGAACGATATGCATCCTCACTCACACTTTCAATTCCAGCCGCCCGATATGAATTACCAGACATTGAAGAGCACGCACCAATCTACTGCAAATCAGTTGTCCAATACAACAGGGACGCTCTTCTCGGTATTCAACACTGGCCGGAAAAATGAAAGCTTGGCTACACCCACCGACTACATCTTAAGTCCAGTGAGAATGTGAAGCAACCACTTCGTATCATTGCCATACTGGAGATCGTGGAAGAGAAGAAATTCAACTACGCCTTCTTGAAGGAAATCGTCGTCAAGAGACTAGACGAGAAGAAGTACAAGTTTTGTGAAGCAGACTTCCCAGATTTGAACCTGAATGACATTGAAGATATGTATCTGCTAAAAGTTCAATGAAAGCTGCTCAACTTTGAACAAGACACACAGTACAACTTCATCGCATCTCTCCTACTCCACATCAGACGAGTAATTGTTCAAGAAAGAGTGGAAGATCTTCAGCTGGGAGTGGAAAGTTATCAGAACACCATCAACCTTACTCAACCACAACTCATGATTCCTGAAATTACCGGGATGTCACAATACTCTCTCGTGCAACAACCTGCATTTGGAGTCATCTACCTCAACAGCAAGCATCAGCTTCGTTTCATGAGGTTCGATGAGATTCAGAAGTTTTGTGATGTCACACTTCAACGAGTTCGTGATGGGTTAGCAGAAAGGTTGGCGGATGAAAAGAAGAGGCTGAAAGAGGGAAGAGCAACTAGGTGGAAAGCTAATGGACGTAGAATGATCAGAAACTTTGTCCATACGATTGAAGAAAGGCTATATCGATGACAACAGATTAGAAGGTTGGAAAGCTATATCGGTGTTCGACCATCTTTTCCGGTCTTGACATTTCGCCGACCTGATCCAAAGTTCACAGTCTTCGATGCTTAGCTCAGCTCCCATACTTCTGGTACAAACATTTCAATATATTTATAATATTGTTTGATTTGTAATTACTAAGGCTTGTGCACACATAACAGTGTACAACCCGCATTTTGTAATGAAAGGACCCTGTGGTACGCTTCAGTGCCACAATCCTAATATAAGGAGCGAAAGCTTCTTACTTTTGAATAGATTTAATCAAACCTTTCAGTATTTTTCAAATCTGCTCAAAAGACAAGTATTACACCTCAATAAGTAATCACTTGTTGAGGGGGAGTACTTGAATCAAAACATCGTTCTTAAATCTTCAAATCTTGTTGATCTCTCCCCATAAGACTCAAAAAGGCATATTTAATCAAAACCGTTTACAAAAACAACATTTGATATGCTATTTTTGAGGGGGAGAAAAAGTAAGTGATTAAAATATGATATCAAAAAGTCTTATCTCGTACGAGCTCGACTCAGAATTGACCCACGAATTGACGAAACAAAAAATGTTTGAATTCGAAAGGATTTATCCGATTAGAAAGTACCGTTTCGAGAAACTCTTTCTAGTTGTTTACTTGGACGGGTCTAACTTCCTTTTAGGAATGTTAACAACATCAAGTTAGTTATTAGGGCTAGTTATCACCTAAAAGCTGATAATGCATCCCTTTAACTAAGCAACATAATCGTGTCCCTCGGGTACATGACTATT
>LBNU01008954.1:32029-63183 GCA_014162995.1 Artemisia annua
TTTTTTTTTTTTTTTTTTTTTTTTTTTTTTTTTTTTTTTTTTTTATAAACTATTTGGGATAATACATAACATGTATTCACCCATTCATAAGGTTATGGGCCGAATTTTTGGTTATGATATTGGTGTTTGGATTAGCATTTTTATACGCGTTTCAATTTTAAAGATATATGAAGAAGTCGATAAGTTCATAAAATGGGAAACTTAGTTATATGGTATTTCTTTTTTATTGTTTCCTGTTTGACCCGTTTGTAAGTGAATGGGTCAAAATGGCCACCGTTTTGTCTTTTTTGTGTCACTTGCAAATGTTCTGTGTAAAGAAGCAAAATCAGCTTCTAACAGTCGCATTACTTTTTATAAGAAAGCATTGACACTCATTTGTAATTTCATTCATCTTCTTTACATTCAGATATGCAAATGTGTAAAACAAATATACTAATAAATAAGTGATGATCACATAAGAACATGACTCATTTACATATCTTTGTTTCTTTAACAGGTCCGTCGACAAGCATTGAAGAAACCACATCTACAGAGGAGCCAACAGGAAATAGGCAAACACTTTAGTAAAACATTTTTAAACTCAACATATATATAAGAATTAGTTGTATAAAAACACCCCGCGGCAACGCGCGGGTTAAAAACCTCGTTTATAATATATCCAATCCTTATACTTGAAAGTTGAAAAGAATATATTTAGCCCTTGGCCCAATGCGTGTACTTGCATTATATTTGCTTAATTAATTAATTAACAAACGTATATTACTATATATATAGGCTATGTTTGGCGCGAGAGATTATGGAAGATTATGGAGGCTTAAGATTATTTTTTGAAAAATAAGCTTTGATAAAAAAATAATCTTTGTTTGGCAAACTAAGATTGTGAATTATTTTAGAAAAATAAGTTACCAAAAAATAAGTTATCAGAACCAGCTTTTAAAAGATTATGAAGATTATTTTTCATAAGTTAACTGATTTTAATCTTTTTCAGCAACAGTACCAGCACTACTACAAAAAAATAGCTACAATTTTAATCTTTTTCAGCATCAGCATCAGCACCAGCACCAGCATCGGTACCAGCAACAACACCAACATCAGCACCAGAAACATCTATTTTTGCCAAACATACCCATAATGTATGGGCAAAACGACACTACCCTTTGTCGTTTTGATTATCGGTACATTGGCCCAACACACAACTGTTGTCCAGGCCCATCATCTTAGCCTCTTTGCTGTTTGATATTAACGATGTCACCGGGTCGGTTTTCATAGTTATCTTCTTCTCACGCCTCTTCTGAAAGTATCGCCGTTTTACGTGCTCTGCAGCTTTTTGTGACCGCCTCTCTCTTCAGTTCAGTCAGCCGACCGAGGTGACGACAACCCTTCCGTTCAGCCCGCTCATTTCATGATTATGAACCTGTTTTGGTTTTTGGGGCTTATTAGAAACAAGTTTAGGATAATGAGTTTCATTTACTTTTTCGGTAAGGACACATGAATATCATTCGAAACTGCTGACATTTATTTTGCTTTCTATGCATCAGTAAGTTAAAAAATATAACTTTGTGCATGTATAACTACTCCGGATATGGATAATCCTCAGGAAAGGTGAGTCGATTTAGAAATTTATAGCCAAAATACTTATAATCATTATCATTAAACTGTAAAATTGACAATTAATTTGATCTTTGAATGTATATGGCTATTAATATTTGGAGCGGCATAGGAATTTGGCATAAGGAACCATTTATTTTACCCAATTTTGGGCCTCTGAACATGCAATAGTTAGCCTCAAAATGATCAGCCAAACGTCACTTGGCCCACTGGTAGTTCTCACTTACCTGCTCTATTAGCTTTGGACAATCTACTATCAGTTACACATCATGTCTAATTCTAATTTTATGGCATTATTTCATTTAGTAGCACATCTTATATCTTATACTCTTAATATGTTCGAATTGTCACAGCTTACCACAACCATGGATTGAGAAAAGAGGCAATGGTGATTGTGAAAAGTAGGACACAATGTTTGAGAAAAGAGGTGATAGAAAGGTACATAATCAATGTTTTGTTATCATAATTTTTTTGTGAACAGTTAATAATTCTGATCTTGATTTGTTACTTGCCGATTAATAATTCCGGCTCATTTATACGTTTGCAATTTCCAGGAATTGGCGGATATGTCCAAAAAAGATTGACCAACTTTTTTAGGACTTGATAAAGGCTCGACTTTTAAACGTAATAAAAAAAAAAAAAAAAAAAAAAAAAGGGCGGAATCTTACCTTTGATGATTCAGATTCTATTAAATACCATCCGTTGCTACCCGAGGTACTTTTTTTCTTTTGTAGGAATATGATCTCTTTTTTTATGCAAAACTAATTACATGGTTGCTCCCCTTTGTTTTTTGATGCCTGAGGTTTGTATATGTGACCCTTTAGAACCATCAAATGGTGAAGGCACTTTATTGATGTACAAATATTTTGATCTACCTGTTTGGGGGTTGATAAGAATTGTACTTGCACCATTTACAGCATTCAAATATTGAATAAACTGTACTTGCTTAATTCTAAATCATTGCTCCCTTGCTTTGTAATTATTTCTAAGCCTCAAATGTAAAAAAAATAATAATAAGTTCGAGACCTATGTTATGGTCTGCATAGTCTACTAATTCATCTGCACTTATATTCCGGATTTTGTTTGTGGTTGTTTCTTCCAGCTTAATTATACTTAAATCAGTTATTTTAGCTGTATTTGCGCTTTTCTCAGCATGTCCATCCTTTTGGCGTAGTGGTGCTTCTAAAAAACAGCAAGGCAAGGAGATTCCTGAGCTGAAATCTGAATCGAAAGGATGGAAGGTAACAATAACTTTCACCCTTTACAAAAATGTTTGAGGTTTCAAACATTTGTTATTTCATAGGAATACATTACTTATTAGTGGTACTCATTTTGGATCAATACATGAAAATTGAATTGCAAGGTCGAAAAATTTGACATGAATAAAAATGGTTGCACTGGTATTGTATTTGGTGATATATTTAGCTATTTTGGGGTGCTGCAGCTGCACACTAAGATTAGGCTATCTTTAAAGACTAATCTTTATGTATGCGGATCGTGAGTGGGTGGGAGTCCAAAAAACCATGGATTTCAAAAGAGAAAATTGATAAGGTGAATTAATTTTGTTTCTCACAAGTTTATGTTGTGCTCTTTCTATTTTCAAAATATTATGGTAAACGCTGTTTCCATGTTCATTTACATGTACAACGTGAGGCAGAGTCTTAAGAGATGGTTACATGATAAGGAGATGGTTACAGGTACTTGCAGCATCTCAGTTTCTTTTTGGAAATGAAGTACTGCAATCATATAAAAAAGAATCGAATAATAAAACATGTGCCAAATCCTTTAGAAAAAGTATTTCTATAATAAGTGAGATTTAAGCTTCTTCCATACAAGTTGTTTGTGTTATATGCTTGAAAAGAACCACCTTCACATCAGTCAACATCTTGCAAATATCCATTGCTATTATTACTTTCAGATTCCTAATTGTTAAATTCAAACTCCATCAACAGGATATCTGCATCCAGCACTCCAGCTTATACTTCTCAGGAAGTACTCGATCTCCAAGGCAAGACATGTTTTCAATTGTGTTCTTTTTCATTTTTCTTTCTACATCGTTTCTTTGAGGTGGCAAATTTGGTGGGCTGGGCAGGTTGGGCAACGGGTCGAAAAGGGTCAGACTGGACCGGACCACGAATACAATAAGTCTGCTTTTTTTTTTAAAAAAAAAGAAAAAAAAAAATTATCTAAGGACGCTTCTCATATGATTTTAAAATCCTTTGTTGCTAACTGGACCTGAAATCGACACACAACAAACAACTTAGTCACCAACAACAGATGAGCCACTTCCGGTTACACCTCTTTCAACTGAAGTCTTACAAGCATCGACCACTATTACCCGTAGAAAGTGTTGGCGATGTGCAGCAACGTGTTACGAAGACCGAAGTCGCAAAGACCTCTGTTCAAAGGCAGCTGCTGAAAGATGACACGCAAGAGGAAATGAACACAGCAACAAAGAAAACAAAGCAATGAGAATGACAACCACACCGGTGTTACAGTAGTAGGCCGTATGTGCGTAGACCTACTTTCCTGCAACTAACTCCTATGTACAGATAAATGTAGTATGACACTCGAACTGAGGAGTAAGCATGTGTAAAACAAAAAACGTGTGATGTGTTAGCATCGTAGAACTTAGTAATGTTGTAGGTTACCAGCGTTGTTGCTACAGTATCATACTCGCTCCCGCTAATGTATTAGGACAATAAAACCTTCCACTTATGTAAATTATCAGCCGTGTTGCTACTTAGTCTCTACACTATGTTAACATCCATGTGCAAAGGCGTTGTTACACGTTTATATGTTCTGAAACCCCAAGTTGCTGTTTCCGTAACGAGGCCTGATACCACAAAACTTGAACCCACACTTATACCAAAAAACAAATCGTGCATAGGTATCTATCATCCTAAAAAAAACACAAGCACCATAAATATGCCACTCAGTTATGCTAATGCATCAGGATCTTCGAACCTTCTGACTTTACAAATCAGGTATATAGCCACTATAACATTTACCGGATCACGTACACATAACAACGAATGATCGGCGCCCCGCCGCAACGCCTTCCTCGTTTATTTTAAATCAAGGGTAGCTTGTGTAAATTATTTACTTTTTATAGGACTAGTATACGCATAGTTAGTTTCCAATAGAAATTTAAAGTGACATTGGTTAGATTGGCTTTTGCTATCTGCGGAATAACCTACAAGTTAATTACTGAAGTCATGATAAGAGATCCACTAAAAAACTCTATATCCGTGCTTTGCGACGATATACATAAACTAGACGATTACCTACATATAGCGGCGACGATTTATAGTAGCGTTAATTTGTGTGTGCAAATTATTATATGTGTATATGCGTGTGGAGTAAGTGACGTAAAGAAAGTTGTTCGCTTGAATTGTAATTACGTATTTAAATATTTCATAGATTGTATTGCCTTTTATATGTGAAGGGTATTTTAATCTAACAACATTACTAATTTTTTAATTTTTTTTTTTACTTTTAAGCTCATTATATGTAACAGAGATTAGTTATGTTTGTTTTGTACAAGTATCGATCTTGTTTTATTATTTCAAAAAGTACATTATGTAAATTTAATTTGTGGAAAAGTTTATACAGTCTATAAAGTGAAATGGTAAAACAATGTTTAGATGTTACTTGATGTGAAATCTTCAGTCAAATGGTAAAACAAAGTTTAGACAAACGAAGTTAAGGATAAAAACATTGCCAACAATAGTTAAGTGAAACCATAAGTTGACTCATTCTTTACCCATTTGGTTAATTGTTCTTGAACCATAATTGTTCTAAATGTAATCAAAGTAGTAAGCAAACACAGTTTGATCAACTGAAGCAGTCAAAAAGAAGAAAGAATCAAGTTGAGGAAAAAACTGCTCATAACCTTAAGTTTAATTATATACGCTCAGAAACACGTGTGCTGACTCTTATAACTAAGCAGGCTTATGAATCTTGGATCAAAATTGTCTGAATGTAACTATGTAAGGTTAAGACGACCAGGTCTAAGCTTGCTTTGTTGTAGCAATGGCAGAGGAGCTGAATTTGGGATGATTGTTTTCACCCCATGATAAACATTCTAGACTTTCCCCCGAAGACCACTACATCTCATGATTCTAACAAAACCTCGTTTGCCTTTCTCGCATCTCTATTATGACCATACAAGAATTGTGCAGAGTCACCAACGGATATGGAAACAACGGGCAATCCTTTTCTCAAACTATTTGAGCTCTCGTCGTACGTGATCCTGCATTACAATTCTTAAATGTGGCATGTTTACTCATATGTATAACAAGAGTAAGATTATTGCTAACTAGAGGTCTACTTACTTACTTAAAAATGGGTTGAGAGTTATTCATAGTGTATTCATATGCATAACAATAATAGTCAGATTATTTAAGAGAACTGTGTTTTATTTTGTCTCCTTTGGTATAACCTTCCTTGATTTGAGCTATACACGCATTATTCTTGGATGTGTTGAATCATCGATCTTAACCAAACACACTATCGACCGGCTTCATAAAGTGCAATAAGTTCAGCATGGTTTGATGATGTTGTTGTTAATGATTGCTTTGTCGGCCTCCAAGAAATTGCAGTGCCTCCATAAGTGAAAACATACCCTGTTTATGATCGTGCCTTATGTGGACAAATATCCAGCATCCGCGTATCCAACCAATTTTGATTTTGAATTCTTTTGGTAAAACAATCCCATATCACGGGTACCACAAAGATAACGGAGTATATGTTTGATTCGATTCCGATGTCGACGTGTTGGCTCAGAACTATATATTGGGCTTACTTGTTATTTAATTACATGTTATACAAGTCCATAACCACCTAATGATCATCACTTCTATTTCTAACCACATATTCAACAGTTGATTCACAACCTTGACATCATTCTTAATTTCAAGACGGATAGCCTCAATTATGTTTCCCTTGAGGTCGAGGCTGATCTTCTCCAAGAGCTTCCATTGAAGGGAAGATTTGGCATCTCGATATTCACTCTTTAACTTTGAAAGCATGAGCATAGTTCCTGTTATCAATAGTTATAGCTATGTTATATAAAGATGGTAGATTGCGTTGTAACTGAGATAACATAAGATCCTCTCAAGTTATATTTTACATAACCGATCATGTTTCCTCACAAACAAAACAATTGGATTATTGACGACGACGACAAAAAAAAAAAAAAAAAAAAAAAAAAAAAAAAAAAAAAAGGGGTCCTTTGTAGACCCCTACATTTTAAGTTGGAAAGAAACATGATCTTATGTTAACTCGAAAGGATCACCATCCCTTTTAATCACTTCAGGTGTGTGTCAAATCCTTTTAGAGAGCCCAATTATGACAGTTTAAGGCAAGTGGTAGCAGAGGAGAGGTGGTTGTAGAACTATAAAAGTAGTTTCGTAGCTAAAATGTAAATAAAAATCAATAATATGACTTCATAACAGCTTACTGTATATATTAAACTTATTCCTTTAAAACAATACCCGTAAACCAAATACATTCAAACACTATGAAACTCATAATAACCCTAATTACAAGAGGTGAATGGGAAGGATTGCCCAGAGTTCCTCCGCTAATCTAAACTTTTTGAGGGATTCTAAATAATAATATAAAATTCCACTTAATGTGAAAATGCCACTTTAGCAAGAAATTAATCACAAATTAAGGAAACTTAAATAACTTATTTGAGTCGAATATAAGCTGTCCCGTTAAATCGCAACAACTTATTAATTTATAACACAAGTTTAACAAAATACGCCAAAGGTTTCCCCTACATACCTTTTAGCGTGTAAGATTCTAGGCAAAACGGAAGAGCCACTGCTAGAAGAAAGATGCCAAGAATAAGTGCAGCAACATAGGCGACAATACAAGGAACCGTCCCAGCTTCAAAGACTCCGTGGATAATGGGAAAGATAACGGCGACGTAGGCAATGCTAGCAAAACTTCTCACACAAGAACGACTGATGAGACTCGGCATCCAGTCGTGCATATTCATGGTTTGACTATTTATCAAACTTGCTTCTCTGTTAAGTTAATCGTAGATTTTTGAAGAAACTTGTTAAGAGAATCATGTATTTATAATATATATCCAATCCGTATCATTCTATACTTGAAATTTGAAAAGAATATATTTAGGCCTTCGGCCCAATGCGGTTAGTAATATACTTGCATTATATTTGCTTAATTAATTAATTAACAAAAGTATATTTTATTTTAAAACAAGGGTAGCTTGTGTAAATTATTTACTTTTTATAGGACTAGTATACGTATAGTTAGTTTCCACACGAAATTTAAAGTTACATTGCTTAGATTGGCTTTTGCTATCTGCAGAATAACCTACAAGTTAATTACTGAAGTCATGATAAGAGATCCACTAAAAAACTCTATATCCGATTGTTGAGAAATAAGGACTAATCTGATATCAGGTTATATTCACATGGACTAACTTGGCTTATTTGACATTTCAGGATTAGTCCTTTTTTGACCATGTTGAAGTTATGTTGAGTGCTCAAGGGTGTTTTGTGTCAATCTCTCAAAGATGTGAGGCTGGATTAATAAGAAGAAAGCATGGAAGGGGTGTTACTCTGAATATCAAGGACTTATGTGCAAATATACTGGATATACTCCCGTTTGTTTGTCTACTTGCTCATTTGTACAACCCTAGCCGTTTTCCTTGTCTTCTCCATGGAAAACGACTTACTGTGGCATCTTTATATATCTGCTCTCTTCTCTCATTTGAGATCATCCAAGAAACTTATTACTCTCTCTTGTATTATTCTAGTGTTATTCTAGTGTTGGTATCTTGATTGAGATCAAGAGATTCATATTTCTGTTTGAGAACAGTTTGGTTTTGGTTTGTAAACTTGATTTGTTATTAATCTAAGTGATCAGATTTAGTTTTTCTTCATGGTATCAGAGCCAGGTTCTCTAATCTTGCTCTGAATATCGATTTCATAAATTAGGGTTTCAAAAAAAAATTTTGGGTTTTTTTTCAAATCGGTTTGATTCTCTTTAAATACGTTTGTTAATTGAAAGATATTTGTGAAGAAATCGTTCAGATCTAAAAGTTTTTTTGAAAAAGCCTAATTTTGAAAATTAGGGTTTGGTATAATTTGAGGCTTTTGTCATTGGAAGGCTTCTTGTGATTATTCAGTGGTGTTTATCCACATAACTGGTGCTGATATATCGATTGAAGGTGATAATTTGGGTTTAGTGATTATTTTGGTGATCCTGGTTCTGGGTTCGTGCTGTTTCCTGCTATATCTCTAGACTAAGTGAATCTAGAGTATAGTAGGGTTGGTATTCCGCTGCTATTTACTCTTGCGTGCTCTGTAACACCTCTCACACCCTCTTTACTTTATGTATTTTATTTTTACTGTTTAGAGACGGGGAGTAGGATTCTGGGATTGTTGAGATTACTTGTTTGAGGTGTTGATTGTTGTTGCTTATTGGTTATTTACTTGTTGAGAGTTGCTGTTTGCTTGTGTTTTTTGTTTCTGATTATTATTGATCTGCTTGTGTGCGCCCTTGACCTACCACTTTAGTGGCAAGGAAAGCCTGGGAACTTCCTTCTCTCCCTTATCTTGTGTGCTTGTGTCTTTTTTGTTGATTAATCATGTCTGTTCAATATACTGATGATGAATCTGAACCTGATAATAATAACACTACACTAATCAGTAAACTGGACTTAAGTCACCCCTTACATCTTCATCTTAATGACTCTGCTTCTCTTACTGTGGTGTCTATAAAACTTAAAGGAACTGAAAATTACAATGTTTGGTCATGTGCTATGCTCTTAGCTCTTGAAGGAAAAAACAAAACTGGTTTTATTGATGGTACTTGTACGAGATCCAATACTGATGAAGTGTTGGGCAAACAATGGGACAGAGTCAATGCTGTTGTGCTGGGATGGATCCTGAATTCCATCTCAGAAGAATTGTTTCTTGGTCAAATTTTTTCAAAAAATGCTAGTGATGTTTGGAATGAGTTAAAAGATACTTTTGATAGAGTTGATGGGTCTGTGACATTTAACCTGCATCATAAGATAAATTCTTTATCTCAAAATGGTACTAGTGTCTCTGAGTATTTTAACAAATTGAGTACTTTGTGGAAGCAATTTGATGCCATGGTTAAGTTGCCTAGGTGTACTTGTCATGCTGCATATGACTTTAAAAGGCATAATCAACTTATGAAACTTATGCAATTCTTAATGGGGCTTGATGACTCTTATATGCAAGTTAGAAGCAACATTCTGTCTAGGGACCCCTTACCTGATGTCAAAGGTGCTTATGCTATTATCTATAGTGAGGAGTCCCATAGGCAAGTGGTTACTGGAAGTTCTAGCAGAACCCATAATTCTGCTTTTTCTTCTAGAATGGTTAATCAGTCTAATCAACCTAGTGCCATGCCTACTAACCAGACCAACAATGCTTCTGCTAACTTTAATAGAGTTCCTGATTATAGGAGAAGTACTGGTTCTGGTTCTACTCTTGTTTGTGAACACTGTGGTTTCAATGTTCATACTAAAGACAGATGTTTTAAATTAATTGGGTTCCCTCCAAATTTTGGAAAGAAGGGTAGCACCTCTAGACCTCCCAATAAAAGGTTTTCCCACAATTCCGTTGCTTCAGGCCCTGGGCCATCCTCTAGCTCTGGTTCTTCCTCTGGTTTCACAGATGAACAACTCAGCACTCTAATATCTCTCATCAAAGACAACTCTCTCAATGGGAACAATGTCCAAGCCAATATGGCAGGTACATATTGTAACAAAAGCAAAATTTTTAACCAAAACTTTCATAATTTTTTTTCCTACTAATAGCAAGTTAAAACCTAAACTTACTTCAGATGCTAAAATCATTGACTCAGGTGCTAACCAGCACATGACATACACTGATAAGGAATTATTCAATGTTGTTGACATTTCTGATCTTAAAATAAAGGTTGGCCATCCTAATGGATCAGAAGCCTTTATAACTAAGATTGGAAATCTCAAACTGAATAAATCCTTAACACTTTATGATGTTCTAGTTATCCCTGAATATTGTGTTACTCTGATTTCTGTTCACAAAATTGCTAAGGATAATAAAGCTTTGGTGGCCTTTGATGAGAATAAATGTTTTTTCTTAGACCAGGATTTGAAACTGGGAAAAGTTCTGGGGATTGGTAATCAATGTGGTGGTCTATATTATTTCAACTCTGGAGGTATTTCTTGTAATACTTCCTCTTTTTTAACCAACCTCTCTCAATTTGACTGGCACTGCAGGCTTGGTCACCCGGCAGACCCTATTCTAAATGTTCTGAAACCTGATTTAAAGTTCTCTCCCAATAATCAAAACATTGTTTGTGAAATCTGTCAAAGAGCTAAACAAACTAGAGATTCATTTCCTTTAAGTGATCATTCTACCACTGCTTTAGGGGAACTTGTTCATTTAGATCTTTGGGGACCTTATAAGGTTGCTAGTAGAGAAGGTTACAGATTGATGAGTGTGCAAATACTCATCATTTTTATCACATTTAGACTGCCAAAACATCTGAAAACACACAGAAATACCCTAAAATATATAAAATATCACAAAAACATGTTTTTATGTGTTTCAGATACAAAAGGATTGAAAACTGATGAAAAACAGTCAAGTTTGCACAATTGACAGTTTCAGTCCCTAAACTTTCACAAAATGGCAAAACTAGTCCCTGGTATTTCAAAACATGAAAAATATCATCAAAGGTCCTTTTTAATTCACAAGTTGTCAAAAGAAACCCTTTAAAGTCAAAAATCACAAAATGACAACTTTGGTCCCTCAAGTTTGAAAAATGACAAAATAGGCCCCTGAAGTTTCACACTTTGGCAAAATTAGTCCTTGAGGGTTCAAAATGAAAGAAAAGTCAATATTAGTCCATGGGAAGTCAAAATTATTCATTTCTAGTCCCTGGATAAAAGTTTCATCAATTGGCAGAAAAGGTCCCTCAAGTTTCAAAAATGGCAAAAATAGTCCCTGGGTATTCAAAACTTGGATTTTATCACAAAATACCCTTGTACTATTCATAAAATACAATTTGGAACATTTTTGATAACTTTTAGATATTTACATGTTTAGTCCCTCAAAATCCAAAATTTACAGAAATGGTCCCTAAGGTTTATAAAAAAGGAAATTTTCAACTGTGATCCTTGAACTATTCACATATGGCAAATATGGTCCTTGTGAGAAGTTTGAAATAATTACACAACAGGTCCTTGAAGAATGGCAGATTTACACTTTTGGTCCTTGTTACTTATATAAACCAAACGGACCCTTTTAGTTATAAAAACCCAACACCCTTTAGCCCTTTCTTTTTCTTTTCTTTTCTCTGGCCCAAAACCAAAAGCCCAACCCACCATTTAAACTTATAACACTCCCTCCACCTCACCCCTCTTCCCCGTTCACACCACAACACCACCTCCATCCTCCACCTCCTGCTTCCACCCACTTGCCCATCACCTCAGCCACCCCAAACCATCATTACATCACCCTAGACACGCCACAATTAATGCAAACCCACAATTGTTGACCAAACGGTCAACAACAGCTTTTCCCGCCAAAATTGCATAAAGGGCTAGGATTGAATTGAGGCCATCCAATGGCTAGGAATGAAGTGGGAAGTGCTCAGAGAAGTGTGGAAACCCTAATTTGAAGCCTATATAAAGAGAAGAAAGAAGAAGAGAAGGACTAGTACACATTTTAGCTTAAATTTATGTCGTTTTTATGTTAATGTACTAAATTCTCTGTAATTTTCATTCCATAGCACTTTGTTAACCTTATTTACTGTATTTCAATATAATTCAGTCTTTAATTTCAATATCTCTTTTAATTTCAGTATTTAATTTTCATATTGTCCCTTTCAAGTGTGAAAACCTTGAATTGTGGTTGTTATTGTGTTTCATGGACTGAATAAGCTCATATAAGCTCCTAGAAAGCTTCTAAAAGCTTTTAGAAACCATAAAACTCAGTTTAGAATCAAAAAGCAAAAATACCAAAAAAATACAAAAAATTCAGTGAAAAATAAAATTTGTGGGTTCATGATGATTCAAGCTTGGAGCAGGGTGTATTATGGATTGCCCTTGGGTTAGTAGCCTTGTGGAAGGTGTATAAGTTGTTATTGGTCCATGGTTCTTTGTTTCTCAGTGAATTCCAATTTGTAAGCCATTTTCTCAATTTTGGCATTTCACTGTTCTTGTGTTTAAATCTGCTTATGTATGCTTGATTTGTGTTTCTTTGGTATATGTTAGTGATATTATAGCTTAAAATCAATAGGTTGTTTGATAAGTTTGATAGTTGCTTGAAAATCCATTTTCACTGTGAAAATAGTGAATCTTGGATTCTTGAGTTCTTGTTGTTATAATTGTTGTTTATGTGTTTGAATCTGCTTAATATAAGTAGTTATGATGTTTAGAATCAATCTTATGGTTTAAATCTTTGATTTGCTTTGAAAATCTCATTTTCCATAAATCTGTGAAGAATGTTTGGTTTTGCTGTCAATTTGGTTTTCCAGTGTTTATGTATTGTTGTTCTTTGTTATTTCATGCTCACTTAGGTTACATTAGTTCATATAAACCATAAAATCCAGTACTCATTTGAATAAAAGTCAAAATCACTTTCAATTCCATTTTGGTGAATCTGTGTTGGATGTTTATGTGTCTAAATCATGTTTATGTGTTACCAAGTTGTTAGGATTGCTTAATCTAGTTTCCTTATAGTCTAAAACATCACATTCAGTAAGTAGATCAAGATCAAAACTCATATAAGTCAACTTAGGTTCATAATCTAAAAGTCAAAATTTCATGCCTGCAGTTTTTGAATAAAAAGTAGAATTTTGTCTAGGCTTTGTTATTCAAGTTCTTGATTAGTGCTTTTGGATTTTTAATCTTTGGTTGCTTATCTTTCTGTGTGATTTTTGTTAATTTTTTATTTGCTAGTTTAACTGCTTATTCAGTGCTTTCTTTTAAGCACTTTTTCAAAAATATGCCCTGTGCACAGTTGTGATACCTAGTTTCATAAGCTTGCACAAGCTTCATTAAAGCTTGTTTGATTGTGCAATTTGTTGATTTGGGAAGCCCTTGTGGCTGTTTACATGTTCTAAGTGCTTATTTGTCATTTCTCATTGATTTAAGTGCTTATTTTATCCCTTATTTATCTGCAAAACTCAAACCAATACACTGAGTGTTCAGTGTAATTGGCAAAGTTCATAAGCTCATCACAAGCTCATTTCTTGAGCTTAGCTTGTGATTTTTGGTTCTTTGAGAAGCCAAGCAACCCAACTTCTTATCTCAGTGCTTATTTTCCCATTTCTAGCTTATTTGGTAGGGCTGCATAAGCCATCTTTGTTTGTCTTTTCTGTGTATTGATTTCCATTACTCAGACAATCACCAATTTTCATAAGCTTGTCATAAGCTCATTAGTGGACCTTAGGGTTTGCTTATTGGCTTATTTTGAAGCTTGCCAGGTGAACTTGAAACCTCAAGTTTCATTTTGGACCATAGAGCTTATTTGTGGGCCCCATAAGGCCTGCAGAGTGCTTCTTTGGACTGTGTAGTACACAGTTTAGCTCATATAGCTTATTTGTGCTTATTGGCTTATCCAGTGTGCTTTTCTTGTCTCTTTGGCTCATTTCATGTTTATATAAGTTGTTTTTAGCTGTTTCAAGCATTTGTGATCACTGTGTAGCTTATTTTTAGCTTTTGCACCTCTAGTTTGACCAAAGTCAAACTGTGTTAAGCTTAAGCTTGCACAGAGCTTATTTTTAAGTTTGAAAAAAGTTGTTTTCACAAAAAGTGTCCATTTTCAGTGTATAAACAAGTTCCAAAAAGAAAATTCCAAAAATAATCACTTTTTAATAAAAGTGATAGTTTCTATTTAATATTTTTAATTTTTCTTAATTTTCATTTTCTCTTTTTAAATCTAGTTTAATAACAACCTGTTTTTATAATTTTTAAAATTAGTTTGTCACCTTAGGTATTTTTAGTAATTTTCTTAGAATTTTCTTTTTCTGTTTAGGATTTATTAGGTTTAATATTAGTTTATTTAGTAATTAATTAAAACTGTTAAAGTAATTAATTCTGTATAAATTTGTTAAACAGTAGCAAGTTTTTATAATTTTCCTAGGTTCTACATAATATTTAGTACTTTTGGTAATTTTTCTAGAATTTTTACTGTTAATTTGGTAATTCTTAGATTTAATTTTATTTAAAATAGTTTAATTGGAAAAACCAAAAAGAAATTAAAATAGTTGTCAAATTTTAATCTGATTTTCATTTTTATAATTTTTCTAGCTTTGTCACATTAATTAGAATCTGTAAAAATTAATTTTATAATTTTCCTTTTTCATTTTCTTATTTTTCTCTTTTAAATAGTTTAAATAGGTTTTAAATATTAATTAGGTTTTTAATTTATAAATTAAATCCACAAAAAGACAAAAAGATGTATTTTTAGTTTTTATATTTATTTCTAAGTTATTTTTAGTATTTTAAAAATACATTTTCATTTTCTTAGTTTTAATTTAATATTATATTATTAGAGTTAATATAAGTTACATAATAATTATTAGAAATAGTTAATAAGTAATAATTAATTAATAATAATTATATAAATAGTATAATATATATATTTTAAGTTCTTAAATAGATTTTACAAATTTTTAGATTTTTCTAAGTTTTTAGTTTATTTTCTAAATCAAATTTCATTTTCTTTTTAGTTTAATAAGTTAATAATAAGTAAGAAATATTTAATAATTAATACTTAGTAATTAAAATAGTTTTCAAGTAAAAATAAATACATAAGTAATTTAGATAAATAGATTTCTAAGTTTTTAATAATTTTCTAAGTTATTTTACATTTTTAGAGTTTTACTCTTATTTTCTAAGTTATTTTCTAACTTTTTAAATAATTTGTATTTGTTTTTAATTTCTTAAACTTAGTATTTCATTTTCTTTTTAAATTTTCATCATCATCATTTTTAAGTTTAGTTTTCTATTTTTATCTTTTTTAATTTGCATTTAAGTCGCCTTAAATCACTAGATTTTTCACCTTAGTTATAGTGATTGATTTTTGTCCACACACACACACACCATATTCTATTCAACACTCTTTGACTCAGGAATCTTTTCATTCACAGGATATCACACTCCAGGGAACATAACGAACCCGGGGAATCATTGTATTCTCCAGGATACATTTGCATTGCGTCTCCGAGCTGTTTTGACTTTCTGTTGACCAAATCCTTGGTTGACGAATAAGTTGACCGTTTGGGGACCGATCACAGATACTTCTTGACTATTGTGGATGATTTCACTAGGGCTGTTTGGGTATACCTAATCAAAACCAAAGATGAAGTTTGTCACTATATCACTGTTTTTATAACCTGCTAGAAACTCAATTTGATAAAAAGGTCAAGAGTTTTAGAAGTGATAATGGGACTGAGTTTGTTAATCATATTTTTGCTAAGTTCTGTGAAACAAAAGGTATTACCCATCAGACCTCCTGTGCCTACACTCCACAGCAAAATGGCATTGCTGAAAGAAAACATAGGCATTTATTAAATGTGGCTAGATCCCTTTTGTTTCAGGGGGAATTCCCCTTAAATTTTGGTCTGAATGCATTCTTATTGCTACCTTTCTTATTAACAGATTACCTTCTTCTGTCCTTAATGGGAAATCTCCATTTGAAATGATATATAATAAAAAACCTACTCTCTCTAATTTAAGAATGTTTAGCTGCTTATGCTTTGCTACCATAGTCAATAATAATGACAAACTGAGTAGTAGATCAGAGAAATGTGTTATGATGGGGTATTCTAACTCAAAAAAGGGATACAAGTTATATAGTCTTGACAAGCATCAATTTCTTTTTTCAAGGGATGTTAAGTTCTTTGAATCAGTCTTTCCTTTTAAAGAATCTGGCACTAATATGAACAAAGATAACTCTGAAAATGTTTTTCAAGACTTGAATCATTTAAACTTTTTTGATGTTGAAACCCCTGAACTACCCTATGATGAAGAGAGAGTAGACCATAAGCTAAATAGTGACAATCTGTCATAAAGTGAAGGTGACCACTCTCCATTATCTGGTAGAACTCCTGTCACTGATCAAAACAGTGATAATTCTTTTGCCGATGAGGATGAGATGGTTGCTACACTTGAAGAAACCAACACTTCTGAGGGTAATTTGAACCAAAATTCAAATCCTTCTGTTCAGGGTGAAGTACCTTTGAGAAGGTCTTCCAGACCTTCTGTTTTTCCAAAAAATTACAATGATTTTGTTGTTGAGTCCAAGGTTAAGTATGGGATTGAAAAATTTGTTAACTATACTAAACTTAGCCCTGAAAATTATTGCTTTACAATTCAATTAAACAAAAGTCATGAACCAAAAAGCTTTTCTAAAGCCTCTAAATCTATTTATTTGATTGATGCTATGAATAATGAAGTTGAGGCCTTGTATAGAAATGATACATTTGAGATTACTGTTTTACCCCCTGGTAGAAAAGCTATAGGGAGTAAATGGGTGTTTAAAATTAAGTATAAATCTGATGGTGAAATTGATAGATACAAGGCTAGAGTTGTTGCTAAGGGATATAATCAAAAGGAAGGTGTTGATTATGAGGAGACTTTCTCCCCTGTTGTTAAAATGGTTACTGTCAGATGCTTACTTACTATTGCCTTGCATAATGGTTGGTCTGTGTTTCAGCTTGATGTTAATAATGCCTTCCTTTATGGTGATCTTGATGAAACTGTTTACATGAAATTACCTGAAGGGTTCTTCCCTGAAGGTGATAACAGAGTCTGCAGACTCAAAAAATCCCTTTATGGGTTGAAACAAGCCCCTAGACAATGGAATGCTAAGCTCACATCCACACTTACTGAAAATGGCTTTACTCAAAGTAAAAGTGATTATTCTTTATACACTAAGTCTAAAAATGGTGTGTTCATTGCATTACTTGTTTATGTGGATGATATTATTGTTACAGGAAATAATGTGAATGAAATCAATAACTTCAAGGATTTTCTTAAAACCAAATTTATGATTAAAGATTTGGGAAAACTCCAATATTTCCTTGGTATTGAGGTCACTGATACTGATAAAGGGATGTGTTTAAACCAAAGAAAATATTGTTTGGATCTGTTAAGTGAGTATGGAATGCTTGGGTGCAAACCTGCTAAAACTCCTTTACAGTCTAAACTTGTTATCACTAATCAAGCCACTGATAATGATCCTTTACTTGACAATGTTACTAATTATCAGAAGCTTATGGGAAAACTTATTTATTTAACCAATACCAGACCTGATATATCTTATGTTGTTCACTGTTTGAGCCAATTCATGCATTCTCCCCTTAATTCTCACCTCAGAATAGCTTTCAAGATACTCAGGTATCTCAAAGGCACTCCAGGTTTGGGCATTCACATTACTAAGAACCCTGGTATGTCTCTTTTAGCTTATTCTGATGCTGACTGGGCCAAATGCATTGTGACTAGAAGGTCTGTCACTGGTTACTGTGTTTTCTTGAATGGATCCTTAGTTTCTTGGAAAAGTAAAAAACAGCCTACTCTCTCTAAAAGCTCTAATGAAGCAGAGTATAGAGCTCTTGCTTCAGTGACCAGTGAAGTTATTTGGATTCTGAAAGCTTTAAAAGATTTTGAAATCAATAATCTGTTACCCATTCCTCTTCACTGTGACAGTAAATCTGCTATTAAGATAGCTGCCAACCCTGTGTTTCATGAAAGAACCAAACACCTTGAGATTGACTTACATTTTGTTAGAGAAAAGATTTTAAATGGTGTGGTTAAAACTGTTAAAGTAGATTCTGCAAATCAAATTGCATATATCTTTACAAAAAGGTTGGATACATTACAACATAACCTCTTGGTCACAAAACTTAATATGTTTAATCCTTACCTGATATCAGATGAAGGGAAGATGTTGAGAAATAAGGACTAATCTGATATCAGGTTATATTCACATGGACTAACTTGGCTTATTTGACATTTCAGGATTAGTCCTTTTTTGACCATGTTGAAGTTATGTTAAGTGCTCAAGGTGTTTTGTGTCAATCTCTCAAAGATGTGAGGCTGGATTAATAAGAAGAAAGCATGGAAGGGCTGTTACTCTAAATATCAAGGACTTATGTGAAAATATACCGGATATACTCCCGTTTGTTTGTCTACTTGCTCATTTGTACAACCCTAGCCGTTTTCCTTGTCTTCTCCATGGGAAACGACTTACTGTGGCATCTTTATATATCTGCTCTCTTCTCTCATTTGAGATCATCGAAGAAACTTATTACTCTCTCTTGTATTATTCTAGTGTTATTCTAGTGTTGGTATCTTGATTGAGATTAAGAGATTTATATTTCTGTTTGAGAACAGTTTGGTTTTGGTTTGTAAACTTGATTTGTTATTAATCTAAGTGATCAGATTTAATTTTTCTTCACCGATCTTTGCGACGATATACATAAACTAGACGATCACCTGCACATAGCGGCGACGATTTATAGTAGAATTTGTGTGTGCAAATTATTATATGTGTATATGCGTGTGGAGTAAGTGAAGTAAAGAAAGTTATTCGCTTGAATTGTAATTACGTATTTAAATATTTCATAGATTGTATTGCCTTTTATATGTGAAGGGTATTTTAATCTAACAATTTTGTAAAGTTTTTTACGTTTAAGCTCATTATATGTAACAAAGATTAGTTATGTTTGTTATTGTACAAGTATCGATCTTGTTTTATTATTTCAAAAGGTACATTATGTAAATTTAATTTGTTGAAAAGTTTATACATTTTATAAAGTGAAATGGTAAAACAAAGTTTAGATGTTACTTGATGTGAAATCTTCAGAGTCAAATGGTAAAACAAAGTTTAGACAAACGAAGTTAAGGATAAAAACATTGCCAACAATAGTTAAGTGAAACCATACATAAGTTGACTCATTCTTTACCCATTTGGTTAATTGTTCTTGAACCATAATTGTTCTAAATGTAATCAAAGTAGTAAACAAACACAGTTTGATCAACTGAAGCAGTCAAAAAGAAGAAAGAATCAAGTTGAGGAAAAAAACTGCTCATAACCTTCAGTTTAATTATATACGCTCAGAAACGCGATGTGCTGACTCTTATAAGTTATAACTAAACAGGCTTATGAATCTTGGATCAAAATTGTCTGAATGTAAGGTTAAGACGACCAGGTCTAAGCTTGCTTTGTTGTAGCAATGGTAGAGGAGCTGAATTTGGGATGATCGTTTTCACTCCATGATAAACATTTCTAGACTTTCCCCCGAACACCACTACATCTCCTGATTCTAACAAAACGTCGTTTGCCTTTCTCACATCTCTATTATGACCATACAAGAATTGTGCAGAGTCACCAACTGATATGGAAACAACGGGCAATCCTTTTCTCAAACTATCTGAGCTCTCATCGCGATCCTGCGTTACAATCCTTAAATGTGGCATGTTTACTCATATGTATAACAAGAGTAAGATTATTGCTAACTAGAGGTCTACCTACTTACTTAGAAATGGGTTGACAGTTATTCATAGTGTTTTCATATGCATAACAATAGTCAGATTATTTCAGCTCTAGTTATATAGTTATAAATAATAAAAAACACCGCCTCTTTCAAGTTTCAACATTTCTACATAATATTATGATAGCTCATTTCCTTGATAATTTTAAACAATGACTACATCCTAAGCTTGTAAGTAAGTTGAAAAAACTAACCTGATGCATACCAAGTCGACCTGTGGTTGTATAGAAATTGACTATACAAATGTCTGGGTGCATTGAAGGAATTTTATCGTCATGTGCTTGAGAATCTTTAATTGAGGTTTTGGCTAATGAAACTAGTTTATCAGGAACCGGTGGTGCTTGGGAACCATCATATCTGTAACGTGCAGCATACTTTGTTTGAGGGTCCCAATTTCGACCAAAGCACATCATATGTAGATTAAGTTTTGCTCCACTGTTTAAACCAGGTTGATAAAATCCCCCAGGACCCATTCCAAATTCTTGACATATCTTAACTATTTCAACCTAAAAAGATTAACTTTGATATTTATAATCCAACATGTAAGCTAATAGATGAACGTGCATTGTAATAATTAATTGCAACATTGCGGAGAAACTATTTTAAGATGGCATTTTCCTTGTGATTTTGCATCAAAACTCAATAAAGGTCAACAATTGTACTTAAGCTCCGTTTTGCAGAGAGAGACATTTTGGGGGACAACAAAGTTTGTTTATTTTTGGAAACTGTGTTGTCAATTTTCTTTAGGTTTTAACAGATGAATGCATAAAAATTGGACTTGAATTGTTTGAAAAATAAAAGAGTATAAAAGACCAAAATTCATTTATGCATTCATCTGGCGAAATTTTTTATACTCTTTTATTTTTCAAACAATTCAAGTCCAATTTTTATGCATTCATCTGTTAGATAACAGAACGCTTAAAAACATAATGTTAAACCAAAATTCATTTACCTGGTCAGTGATGCTAATGTAATTCTTCAAGAGAACCATTCCAGGTTTGAGTACTACGCAAGAACTTTTAAGATTGTAATCCTTCTTCATTTCGATCTCGGACAGTGAATTTGTGCTTTTCTCGGGAAGGATTAAACTGAATGGTTTTGTTGGAATTGAATCGATAGCAGGAATCATGTTATTCGGCTTGTACATATCATGATTGGTATCCTCCAATGGTTTACGATATATAGCCTGTATAGTGTTTGTTGAAATTAACAATGGCCGGGTGAACATATAGATGTTTATGTACATAGACAAACTTCTTTGAACAATTACGTTCACTTCATTAATGGCCTTAAGAGTATATATAGACTTCACTAGTTCACTTGATAAAGTCGATAAGAGAATGTTCTAAGTTTGAGTGACAATGAACAAAAAAACCATCATTAGCTACATTAGAAGGAAAAAATAAGTCACTTATACCTGCTAGGCATACAAAATTCACTCATGCAATTTGAAGAAACAAAAAGTAGATATTATACTCATAATAGTTTCAGCAAATAACTAACTACGAAAGATTCTTAGTTTCGAGATTACACCGGTCCAAAATAAATTACGGAACTAGGGAGTGTCCTGGTGTCACGGGACCATGATTTCTCCTAATTGCACCGGTCCAAAATAAATAATTAGGGAGTATGTTTCTAATCTTTGTTTAAAAAACTGTGCATTCGTTGACTTGTAACTCGAGTTCACCACTATGGAAAAGAGTAAATAAAATAAAATACAATAGAAGTACTTAGAAATAGATAGGACTCACACTTTGATTGACCACGTGAATAGATGCTCTAAGAACAAGCTGCAAAGGCATCATTTGTATGCATCGTCGTTTTATTATTGGGTTCATTATCTATGTATTGAAAAGCTTCGATATAGGGGCTGTTTTTTGTTTTTTGTTTTTTGTTTTTTTTGTTTTGAACACGATATAGGGTTTGTTGAGTTTTAAATATATACGAAAAGGGGAAATGATATGATCCATGATCTTCACATTTTAGTACTTTACAGCATGTAAATTATAGCTAGCATAGACTTTTTGGCCCAATTTTAATTTGCTTGGGCCCATTTTAATATCCAACCCTCTAACAAGTCTATTTACCATCTTCGATGTTTTGAATACCGGACTCAGGGACGGAACCAGTGGTCCCGCGGTTCCTGGGAAACCGGGGTCCCGCGGTTCCTGTGAACCCCGTGAATTTTTCTGATAGTGTTAATTTTTGAAAAAAAACAATAAGTTTCCCTAAAAGAATCATAAATGCACCCGGTCCATCGGCATATGTTTCTATTATATTACGGTTCAAACAAATTTGTGCACCCAGTAATATTTGGTCCTAGTTCCGTCACCGGACTTGATGGTTAGACCCGTTAATTGGGGAACGGCTTGGTCGTTGCCCGTTATCAATGTCGGGCCAATCTCAACCGGTTTGCCCGGCATTGGATAATGACCAAGCGTCAAGTCCGGTATTCAAAACATCAAAGATCGACTTGTTAGAGGGTTGTTTAGTATTCCGTAAACAAACTAAATGTTAGTATATTTACTGTCCTTTATGTTTCAGTCAAGTAACCCAAGTAATCCTAAAGGGTTGTTTGGTATGCCGTAATAAACAAAAATGTCAAGAGTATTTAGGAGTTATGCTTTGATAGGCTATAAGTACGGGTCTTGTAATGCTCTTGAATATATAATGAAATAAAACAATTATCTGCTCTATTACTCCAACAAGTGAGGTCTTCTGGATCTTGTTATATTTATAGACTACAGTTAGTGATCTTTGACATTTGAGAACTTACTACCATTCCACAGGACCAAGTTGTTAACATCCCCTCACCAGACATACCATTCATTATAGAGTTTATGAGGCTGCCCTAGATTAGAAAGACTGCTTGCGATCATAACTAAAGGAGGAGGCAAGGAGCCTAAAGTTCAATATGAACCGTGTAATTTAAACAAGTCCCCTATGTGGAGTCTTGTATCTTACCTAGGCGTCTACTAGTTTTGTGTTATTGCTGCACATTCTTAATTTCTGAAGCATGTCATAAAAATGAAATTTCCTGTCTTGCGTTATAAATATCTAATGGAATCTGTTGCATATAACTAATTACTATTAAAAGAAAGATTGTTGCTGTTCTGCCATCTGTCTTAACAAATAGGGTGTTATGGGTTATTTAGGGATTAGCTACCAGTAGTTGTGTAATTGTTAATTTGGTAATATAGCGTTTATCTGAAGATTGCATAAGATACTGACCTGTCAAAACGTATATCTCTGTAACCATTATCAGATTATCTAGCAATTGGTAAATAGGATTTGCATAACGGAAAATAAGACTAAAACATAAACGAGTAAGTTTTAAACAGGCTGGAATATGATTTGAAGTCACAGTAATCACTTTATAGTGTTTGGTAACCTGCTTCTTATAAGTATTTATAATCATTTGATAATTTATATTTTTATCAGCATTTAATCATTCAGTTTAAGACACCATCAAAAGTTATCATCAGTACCTTTGATTATCCGATTCTGCAGATTCAGTAACACGCAGTCACGTTCAAAACACACATCCAAACATTCCTAATTCATAATTTAAATTACAGAACAACGAGTTGTACCAATGTGTTTGACAGAAAAACCCGTGAATCCAAAAGTGAAGTCCAGCTAAGAATCGTCAAGTATCGTGACTGATATTGTTGGTTTTGTGAAGCATCTGAAGGTTTGACAATATCAGTATTCAACCTAGGAGCATTATGACCAGCCCTCTGGAGCTCATTTTCTGATCACCAAATTCGCCCGTTTTCATCACTTGAGTACCAGTTATCCTCTTTAACTAGTGTAGCCGTGTTTGGAGAAAACTTGAATATTTGGCGAGGAAAGGTGAACCCGCCATCATAAATTGTTTTCATACTTTGGAGGCTCGGGTCCGGCCGTGAGTTTTAAATTGTTAGTTCGGCACCTAGTATAGCCGCGAAACAGGATCACGGGTTAGGACTAGGAGGCATCTAATCTACGGTTATCCCAGCATGATCATCAAATCCACCCATCAAGAGCCAAAGCTCATTCCTTGATTATCAGCCAACAATAATTATAAAATAAAACAGATTAGCAGTAATATTAACTCAAAACCAGTTATTTCTAAGTAGGAATCCTATATGCCCTTTAAACAGTTGATCATGATAAACATAAGGAACTTCTTGCTAAGTAACAATCACCTCATGCAAGGTTTTCTGCTTGATTCATTAATCAGATGTCTTTGGGGAAATATTGACAGATCGTCATATATAGACTAAAGACATATGCACAAAATTCATATTTGCATTCACAATTTGTAATGGATGCCAAATATTATTGTGCGAGTGTCATGTGATGAGATAAGTAAAACGTTTGGCATGTCTTTACATACTAGTCTTGTTTATGTGTTATGGTCTAACTGTGACATTCAACTTCGTTAACGATATGTTTCTACTTGAAGGTTAGTACCGAATATTCAATTCAACAAACACTGTTATTCTATACGTAGATACGATCTTGCAATCGATAATATACAGCACAAAGCATAGATGAAGTGGGTAACCATTAGAGATTTACCAATCGTTTGACTTTCTTGGTCAAAATCCCCCACATTGTTACATTTTCACAGTCCATACAGAGTTTTTGGCAATGACAAAATTAAAAAAAAACAGTCATGGAGCTTTTACTTGACTGCTATTCAGATTCCATTATATACAAAAGTCATTGCAATTATTCAATTAATGATCCTTTGATCAAGTAATGACTACCTTTACACTATACATCATCTCATATACGAAAATAATGGAGGCAGGAAATCATCCCAAACACCAAAACAATGAACAAGTATTAAAGAACATACAAATGATGATTACTTCTTCTTTTTGGACTTGTGTGAGTAGAGAACAAACTTGTAGATCTTTTTGGACTTTAGTTTCTTAAGAACAAACTTGTAGATGACACATTTTCCAACCCGAAAACCTTTATTTGGGGTGTGACCAGCGCCACACTTTGGGCGGTATCCAGGGTAGCGATTGGGGTTGAACTTGGTCATACTCAGTAACTTGAGACCATGAGTTTCAGCAATCTTTACAATGTCCCAGTTGCTAAATGGTGGAGTTGCTTTGTGAGTGATGTGAATCTGTCCATTAGGATATAGCATCTTGACTGCATGCTGGAAAAAGGGTGAGATAACCAAATCCTGGTGCCTCCTGAAAAAGCAACCAAAAAAAAAAAATATGTCAAAATCAGTAAACAGTCCTCAAAATTGAAGATTAAAAACAAATCAAAAAGGAAATGTGACTTACTTAATCATTTCTGGCACTGTTTCACTCAGTCCCTTTACGAATCCAGAGTGGGGAAAATTGTTTATTATGCAGTCAAATTTTTCACCAGCCAGACGGTTATCTGTACTTAGGTTTTGGACTGCTACATTATGAATCACGTTGACCGACAAACTCTTAAGTCGTTCCACATTACCTTCTGCTTCTGGGTAGATTTTCAGGAGATCCTCTGGTCAAACAAATTTTTTCAGACTATTAGACCAAGACTAATTCAGGTATAAATCAACTAATCCATTATGCAATGCAAATTACACTAACCAACAGATAATAAATTAACAATGTACTACAGTAATAAACTAAATACTCCTATTACTCCACTACAGTGCTATTTTTCCAAACTAATCCATAACTATATTCAACATGCTCAAATAAACAAGTGACTAACATGTAAAATTAACAAACAACTAACAGAAAACTAATTACCAGTGATTAACATACTAACATTTTTGTTTAGAAAACTCATTCTACAGCACCTACACGCAGCTTATGCACAAATTAAACCGGTTTCATAATCCATCTAGATTCGGTATCGAACAAATTCACATCTACAACTAACAAACAACCTGTAGCTAGCGCGCACACTTAATTAGCAAGCACGGTACACTAATAAAACTCATATCATGCTGAAACCGATTTCATGATCTGTCTCGATTTGATTTCGATCCACAACCTAATTAAAACTATTACGCACACAACTAACAATAACCTTTAATTAACACCTACAGATTCACTAACAATTCATAACAAAATTATCGATCAGTACTTCAGTAGTAAAAAACTAACTTATAGCACGTACACACGAGTCATGTTTCACTAACTAACAAACAAACTACGATATCGAGTACGCACACAAATTATATTCAAACTGATTTAACAACATGATCCGCATCGGTTCGCAGCATCGACAAATCGATCCGCGCCAATGCGATATCGAGTACGCACACGCTACTTATATTCAAACTGATTTAACAACTCCGCATTGGTTCGCAGCATCGACGCGAAATCGATCCACGCGGATGCGATATCGATTCTTTCCGAATCAAAATTGAACGTATTTTTACGCATATAAACACACGTAAATTACATTACACGAATATTAAACGATTCAAACTGATTTCATTCATAATCCGTATGATCCGTGTTCAATTTTGATCCGCATTGAAGCGAATTCGCTCCAAATTGAACCGGAATTGAACGCATTACACGTATAAACACACATAATTAAGTTACGCTTGTACCAAATTAAGTTACGAAATCATGTAATAATGACGATTGAAGTTACCATAGCTGTCGTATGTCGTTGCCGTAAGATCACGACCGTCAACGAACCTAGTAGCTATGCTCGCAGCATAGCTTAAGTCTCCATCACTAACGGTCATAGTTTTGAGTGCGTAACGGCGTGTGACGTGTACAAATTCCTTCAACATTTTTTTTGTGATTTTTGTTTGTGTTTGTGATTTTTGTGTGGAGAGTTTGAAATGTATAATGTGGAGGGAAATTAAGGCAGTTATAACAGAATTTGTTAGTATGTTTCCTATTTGGTCCTTACACTATATTTTTCTCATTTTTAGCCCTTATTTTGCAACAGACAAACTTTCACTTTATGAGGTTTGGTTAAGCGTTACTTTATTTTACTCAAACAAAATACCACATTTTGTTACGAAAGTAGCAAACATTTTATTTTGTGTGGAAATGATGGTCATATCTGGTAGAGGTTAAATTGAAGTTCCAAAAAAAATTTATATCTCGACTCGGATAATAAAATTAAGTACATGTACGAATATACGTACGTAACAAATTAAAATAACAAATGACATTGTAATAAATTTTTATCCACAGTCGAAACCTGATACACCAAGGAAGAACTGTTTATCTATATCTATACTACATTATACTGTAATGCATTTAGGACTATTCTGTAATTAGAAAGACTTAAAATTCAGACACTTTCTTACTTATTATGAAAAGATGCACACAATTTATAACCTATAGACCTGCAGGTTCTGCAGACAATTTATAACCACCCCAACAACCACTTTCCGCCACCCCACGTCCCTCCTCTTCACCACCAAAAGAATCACACCCTCACTCATCCATTGCTCCTCAAACAAACCCCTATCAACCGACCCAAATTTCTGCTCTAAGTATATTGCATATATGAATGGAGTTACTTCAGTTTAAGTTTGGGGACTATGTGGTACCCGCCCCGCATTGCGCGGCATCATTCTAGTTGACTTAATATGTGACGACGTTTCACCATTTGATATTTTGATTTAATCCAAAATATATAAATGTGTTTATGTGTAAGAGGCTTGTAGTAGATTGTAGTTGGACTAGTTTAGTGTAGAAATACATTTTACGTACGTAGCCTCTTCATATAATGTGAATTAACTCATTTTTTATTTTAATTTTCATACTCGATTATGAATTTTATTGCTATTACAAATCCTCAATCATTATGTATTTCCTTGACAAATAACTTATAACTTTATGCAAAATTATATGTAACACAAGTTTATAGTCGCCATCATCCATAAGTTTGTAGAGTAATTAAATGACACAAAAATAACGTACTTAAGCTATTTTACTTATTATAGTGACAACAACAATAGTGAAAATAAAGTGCAAGACTAAGTAAAACAATATGAAAAATGCCAACAAACTCGTTATTCTTTACGTCTCATGCTTTGTGTAAATTTTGCAATGTATTGATTAACGTATTGAATTTACTTGTGTAAATTTTGCAATGTATTGATTAACGTATTGAATTTACAGCTTTTACTGTGTGGATGCGGAGCAACTCACGAGTGGCTCGACTTGTTTACAACCTAACTCTAATCGAGTATATATCATCCATGTTTAGGTGTTTTCAGAAGAAACATGCTCGAGCAATTACATTAAATCCGAATCATTAATTAAAAGAAGTAATATAAGCCACAAATAGAGTCGAGGAACGAAGGATATACCATCATCCTCTGTATCCCAAGTCCATAAAAAAAAACTAATATGAACTACAATGATGTAAGCAACACCCCTTTGCCAAAATATAGATGCCAGAGTGCTCCAACGAGTCCAAAGTAAGATGTAAACGCCAGAGTGTAGTAAACCTGTATTCATCAATATTTGAGTGAGCAGACACATCGAATGACAAATGTAATTTTTTGTAAACCTGTTTTGATAAACTAATATTGGTATCACTTCGCACTTTAGACATGATACGTCTAAACACTCTCTCATATGTGAGTAGTGAGTATTTTGTTACAACTAATTTACTTCTTTTGAGTATCCAAATATTACATAAAATGAATAAGTCAATAAACACACCGATATAACCCCTAAATTCGATTATACAACAAGAAACACTACTCATATATATTACACATGTATACATGAGGGTCAAGCTCATCTGTACTAATACAATATGACAGGTAAACGGGCGTCTCAAGTCTTCAGGAGGCCTAAAGCGAAATCTGGAAATAAGGCCTTTTCGCTTACAAAATATTTGTCGGCAATACTTTAGATTTATATAAAGTATGATAATGCGCAAATTGTATTGTTTAAAAGTGGGAAGATCCCTACTAGAAAACATGCCGTGGCGTGATTAAAAGGATGATTGATTTATTTATTTATTTTTATAATTATTTTATTTTATTTATTTTAACTTAGGTTTAGTTCGATTTTCTTGCTTCCTAAATTTTATAAGTTTTTTTAAGGGTATTTAGTTGCAAAAAAATATATTTTGAGAATAGTCAAAAGGTACGTATACGTATAGGTGTATTTGGCGAAAATTGATTTTGATAATTTGAAGATCAAAATAAATGTTGGCAAAAGTGTCCTTGTTGGACCTATAGGTAGCCCACGATCCTTTAGCCTCTAAGGGCATTGGCAACACATGCGGTAGGGCACGGGAAGGGGTGCCTACCGCACGGTAGCACCGCCGCCTTGGATGCGGGGAGGGCACGGGAGGATACCGTTCGTGGAAGTTTACCGCTCGGGGAAGGAGGAAAAAATCGAACGTTGGAGCCTTTAATTTAGAACGTTGGAGCCTTTTAACAGCCAAAAAAAAAAAGCTACCGCTAAAAACTTCACCATTTTTGGTTTTAGAAACTTCACCATTTTTGGTTTGTGGCTGAGATATCAGAGAGGGAATGAAAACATACACACAAAGTGGATGTTAGGGTTATGTGTTTGCTTTTATACTAAGGGTAGTGGTGGGCTTGGGCTTCATTTAGTGTGTTGGGCTGTTGGACATGTATGGTACATTAGTTTAGGTTATCTGATTCATATTTTATAAATTTAAATTTTAATAATTTTAATAGAATTTAAAAAAAAGAAAAAAGAAAAAAAAATTGAAGTGAGTGAAGGGTGCGGGGTGTGTTGCCAACAAAAAATGAGTGAGGGAAGAGAAAAGTGGGAGAGTGATGTGGCATAAGGGGATTGGGTGTAAGTGAGTGAAGAGAAATGGGGTGAGGGGTGTGTTGCCAACCCCTAAGGAAAATCCTAATCTAAATTGTTGCATTCTTTTTTTGAACAGATAAATTGTCGAATTCTAGAAGCACGACAAATTGATTTTGTCTTCGTTTTCATAATATCAAACGTACGTAAGAGCCTACGTCAACAGATTAGTTTTTATAAAGCTTTAATGACTCCATCCATATATAAGTCATCAGAGGCCGGATACACATACTACATTACTACTACTCAAGCTCACAAACAATCAATGGATTCAGCAAACAAGAGTAATAATAACGACAGATATCGTATAATATTGTTGCCATGGTTAGCCTATAGTCACATATCGCGATTCCTTGCCTTCGCCAAAGGACTCGCGAAACACAGTTACTTGGATATCTACTTGTGTTCAAGCCAAATCAACCTCCAAATCATTAAAAAAAACCTTCCTGACAAATACTCGAAATCCATCACACTTGTGGAACTCAATCTTCCATCCACAACTAGTCTCCCTCTTCACTACCATACCACCAAAGGCCTCCCACCCCACCTCTTGAAAACCCTCACAGCTGATTATGCAAAATCAGGTCCAGATTTTGAAGTCATAATCCAAAGCATCCGCCCTCATCTGCTCATATATGATTTCAGCCAGTTGTGGGCAATAGACGCCGCTACGTCTATGAATGTCCCTAGTGTTATGTTCTTGAGCGGATGTGTATCACTATACTCCATGGCCGCTCATTTCGCCATCAGACCATCAGGTGAAAAATACCCTTTTCCTGAAATGTATTTTAAAGATCATGAAATTGCACACATGAAAGCCATCGGTAAATATATACCGCCAATGGAAGAGATAGACACTACGTCTCATCCCTTTTTTGAATGCATGAATAGGTCACGTGACATCATCTTGGTTAAGAGTACACGAGAGCTAGCGGGAAAATATATCGATTACATGTCTGAAATTGTTGGAAAGAAAGTGTTGCCTGTTGGTCCATTAGTTGAAGAAAACTCAAAAGAAGATGTCAATGAGCATGTTGAGCTTTTTCAATGGCTCGATAACAAGCAAGACTCTTCGGTTGTTTTCGTATCTTTTGGAAGTGAGTATTTCTTATCCGAAAACGATATAGAAGATATAGCCTACGGTTTAGAGCTTAGCCAAGTAAGTTTCATATGGGTCATAAGGTCTCCTGATGT
>LBNU01008954.1:66611-77832 GCA_014162995.1 Artemisia annua
TTTTGATAATTTTTTTTGAAAATTTTTTTTTACAAAGAATTTTCAATTTTTTTCAAATTTTTTTTTTTTTTTTTGAAAAAAAATTCAAAATTTTCAATATGTCAAAAACGGATAAAAACGGACTAAAACGTAAAAGAATGGATAAAACATAAGAAAAACGGACAAAAACTTATAAAAATGGATAATAACGGAGTAAAATTCAAGAAAAACGGACATAACGTAAGGAAAATGGACAAAAACGAAAAAAAACCGGATGAAAACGAACAAAAACTTAGAAAAAGGACAAAAGGGGCTAAAGTGTAACCGAGGAAAAAAAATATTAAAAAAAAATCAAAAAAAAAACGGAGGAATTTTTTTTTTCAAAAATTTGAAAAAAAATTAAATTATAGGTTAAAGGATGGGTGCTGCAATGGTGGTTAACCAAAGGGGGCTAAAGTGTAACTGCTAACAGAGTCTATTTAACGCCAGTTAAGTCGAAGGACCAAAAGTGCACGAAACAGTGCAGTCAACGTACCATTTTTGCAATCAATGAACAGTAAGGACGAAACGTGCAATTTGGCCAAACCACAAGGACGATTTTCGCAATTTTCTCAAAAATCAGTCATGATAGTTTATACTTGATGCATCTTATTTGTTAATTATGATAGATTAATAATGGATAACAAACTGAACTAGTTTTAGCCTTGACGATGTATGTATATATCTTGCTGAGTTTGCTATAGTAACTATAGAATATAAGTTTTGTACATTCAGGGCCGGTCCTGAGTTTTCGGATGCATTGGGCGAGATCATAGAAAAATGCTCTTTACTAAGGGTGTGTTTGTTTAAGCTTTAATGTGGGCTTATGCGCTAGGCTTTTATTTTACAAGACTTAACTTTTTGGCTTATTTTGAGATTTATGGGCTTATATAAGTTTATCATATCGTAATAAACTTGTATAAGCTCACAAGTCTTAAAGGAGCCGAAAAAAAATAGAACTTATGAATATAAGCCGAAAAACAAATAAATTCATAAGCAACATATAAACTTAAACAAACACCTCCTAAATGTTATAAACAAACGACACAATATCTTTTTGAGGTTTGATCTATAAACAAAGCTCGTGTATTAACTTAACAGTTTCTTAGACAACTATCTAGTTTTATTTACTTTGTAGGTTGGTTCAAGTGCATTATAAGTTTATAATAACACAAAAATGAAATAAAAAATTGAATAAATTTATGTCAGATTTGAAATTATTATATGAATAAAACTAGAAAACATGCTATAGTTAATATTAATATGTATATATTTCTTAGCTAACTAGCTTATTTTATTTGTGATAAAACTGAAAGGAGTTAAATCAAACATTTTATATTAATATGGTCCAACTTTTACAATGTGAAAAGATAATATAGATAATAGATCAGGGATACATGTGTTCAAACGAGAATTGAAATATAAGAATAATTTAAAGTAGGTGGTCTAAAATGCAAACTTAATTGAAAATTGGAGGTGTTTTTTTAGAAATAAACCAATTACACCAATTAATAGACCCACAAAATTTACAACAGTCAATGCAAAGCTTCTTCTTCCTCGTAACCGGCATTCATGTGATCATGTCCGGCAACACTTTAGCTCAACTTTTTATCTTTTTTAACTTGTTTCTTAACTAAGATAAAGGCACAAAGAAGCCAAACAAGAAATACTTTCAAGAATTCGTTTTCTTTTTTTAATTATTTTTGTTACATAAAACCGATTCATAAGACCGAAAACTTGATGCCCCTTATCTTTTTGATGCCCTGGGCCATCGCCCGCTCTGCCTATAGCCAGGGCCGGCCCTGTGTACATTGCCACTTATATAAGTTTAAGATTAATACCAATGCATCTCAACCTATATAAAACACAAGTGTGATTGTTATTTTTAGAGGCATAAATTCATCTCAAAATCATAAAAAACGCCACGTGGATATTATCTACTAATAGCAAGTTTTCTAATTCTTTGGTCAAACTTAATTTCGGATGTACTCAAGTTCAAATTTTTCATTTAATATTTAGGAGATAAATAAGGATGGTATTTTCATTTAATTCTCAAAGGTAACAGTCAACCGATTACTTTACACACATGTAAACCGAATATGGAGAGCAAATTAAGGAGATAATTAAAAACTATGATTAAGGATGGTATTAATATGAACTTTTGACGTGTATTTAACTGCATTAATTTTTATACAAAGGAGTGTTCTTAAACCTCAATATAGTTAGTCGTTGCATGCATGCTTTTAATGATTCGATTTTTTTTGTCTTATAAAACATCAACACATAGGTAAATTAACCAAAAATTCATCTTATATGCATAAGATTAACAAAATTGCGCCAGTGCATGCATGCTTCTTCCATAATATGCAGCAAAATTGAAAACTTTTGAAATATTGTTGGGATCCCTATAATTAATGACAATATTAAAAGATCATGAGCTTATCCCTATAAAATTGCAATATACACCAAACATTCCATGGATAACTACTCTACTATCATTCAAAATTGATAGTTTGTTTCATATCCAAATTTGTTTCAAATGAAATCCGATCCATATTTGCAGAAAATTGTGGCGTTTTGAATATGATAAACCCTAACTTTGTATCCTATAAATACCGATACAGTCTAAGTCACCAATCACGCTTTTCATATCATTCACCAGTAATCATTATTTTTAAGGTTTTGTTTACTGAATTTATGCTTAACTACATTATAATGTATATGATATGTTATGAACCATTCGTTTTAATAATTATATTTATGATTATCAACAGGTTTCACGATGAGTCAAGTGCCCTACACTGAGTTGTGCGATGTCGACCCTATGCTTGACGACATAACTGTCATTGCCAGATGCATCAGCACATGGCATTCTCATGCTAAAGGAAAACCTAATGAACCGTGGAGTCTGGATGTTGTTTTTATGGATCCACAGGTATTAATATATTGGTTATTATGTTTATTTTTTTTATCAATCATTTTTATGATACGTATATGATTTACCATTTGTTATTAACAAAATTTTCAGGGTAACAGGATCCAAGCTACTATCAAAAGGGACGCCATGTCCAAGTTTGCAGGTTTGTTGGAAGAAGGTGCATGTTATCGTATACGTAACTTTGGTGTGGGAGAGAACGGTGGAAAGTATCCCCTTCTCCCCCACAAGTATAAGATAAACTTCTTCAAGAACACCTCTCTTACTAGGATTAACAGGTTTGACACTAACCACAATGGTTTTAAGTTCAAACCATTTCTTAGGTTTTCCACAAGACGTTGGACTGAAGAAGAGGCTGTCGGTATGCATTTTGGTTTTCCTAATCACATTCATTCCTTTTACATGATCCTCAAATATCTTATTGGTTTCATGTATAATGCCTTTTTATTTTTTCAGATGTCATTGGGACAATAGTCTCTATTGGTAACCCCAAACCATTTGGTAGCGGCCAAAAATTAAGGACCGTGATACTTGAAGATGCTGAGTACGTTATTATTGTTTCTTGCGTAATTGTAATATAAGTATGTTAACCGTTTAAACACTTCTAATGTTTTAAAATTACGTGTTTTACCTATAGATCTCAGCAACTTCAATGCACCTTCTTTGACAATTGGTCAGACATGTTCAATGACATAACTGACAATCGTGAATCTATCGGCCATGTTGTCATCGTGCTACAGCTAGCCAAGGTTAAATATTGGAATGGTACGGTTATTCATGTTTTAAATATTGGAATGGTACAGCTAGACAAGGTTTTTGGTGGAAAGGTTGTATTATTTGGTGGTGATTTTCGACAAATACTTCCTGTAATACCTAATGGCAGTAGGCAAGATGTTGTGCACTCCTCGCTGAATGCGTCGTATCTCTGGCGACATTGTACTGTACTAAAGTTAACTGTCAATATGAGGTTGCGTGTAGGCAGCGATCCTGCACAGTCTCAAGAAATAAAAGAGTTTGCTGATTGGATTCTTGACATAGGCGACGGAAAATTGGGTGGAGCAAACGATGGTGAATCAATTGTTAAGTTTCCTAAAGATATGCTTATTCCAGAAACTGATGATCATGTGAATGTTGTTACGGAACATATTTATCCTAACATAATGTCTAATTTATGGGTCCCGTCATATTTCGAGGATAGAGCCATACTGGCGCCTACACATGACGAAGTGGATAAAGTGAACAATCATATGATGTCTAAGATTGACGGAGACCAACGTGTATACTATAGTTCTGATACAGTGAGCGACACGGATGTAGATTTCAATTTCGACGAGTCTTTATACACGACTGAGTTTCTTAATAGCATTCGTATGTCAGGTGTCCCGCATCACGAGCTCATATTGAAGGTAGGTGCCCCTATCATGTGTTTGAGAAACATTGACCAAAGGAACGGTCTTTGCAACGGCACGAGGTTGCAGGTATTACGTATGGGAACTATCAATATTGAAGCACGAATCATTGCAGGTGGGAAGATTGGAACCATATGTGCTATACCACGGATGATCATAAGCCCTTCGGATACTAAAATGCCGTTCAAGTTAAATAGAAGACAGTTCCCTGTTTCTGTTTGTTTTGCTATGACCATAAACAAAAGCCAAGGACAAACTTTGTCGCAGGTTGGTTTATTGCTACAACGACCTGTGTTTTCGCATGATCAGTTGTATGTAGCTGTTTCCAGAGTTAAAAGCAAGCGAGGTCTTAAAATACTATGTTGTGATAAAGATGGCAACTACACCGATGAAACGCCTAACGTTGTCTACAAAGAAGTGTTACATCGTCTTTAAACATTTACTTTATTTTATTATTATTACTATTATTATTATTATTATTATTATTATTATTATTATTATTATTATTATTATTATTATTATTATTATTATTATTATTTGTAAGCACTTTTGACGCTTTTTGTTTATCCATTTTGTAATATACATTAATCTTTGTCTTATAAGTTTTATATTTTTTTCATGGCCATCTATATGTTTATATGGTAGTTCGATGTCTTATGCAAACAATTTACTATATCAGTTATTAAATTAACATGATAGAGCTAGCCCGCCCATCGGGCGGGTCTTAAAGCTAGTATAATATATGGTCAATACATATAGTAGTGTTTAAAGCTTGAAGATATTCATGTATGTGTTATATGTTTAATCAACTTTGGTATGTAATTTTTTATTTATTTATTTATTTATTTTATTTTTTTTAAGGTAAGGTTATTAATATAGATTCATATTTTGGTATCTAATTGCGGTTTCTTTTTTGGTTTTGCTAACAACAACCCTATGGGTTGTGCAGTTGTGCTTAAGCATTCCATAAATAAAAAAATCGAACATTAAATGAACTAATCAGAGCAGTCCCATCGATTTGAGGGGCCCGGTGCAAAATCACAAATGAGGCCCCCCATAATTCAAGTCTTTCACTCTTTTTGTATGTGGCCTAAAGTTTGTCTTTTATTTTTTATTTTTTTTTGGCCCGGTTTAACTTTGATAATATTTAACAAAGAAACTAAAAATTCAAAATGTTTATATATAAAACTATAAATATTATGGATGTATATTAAATTGGGGGGCCCGGTGCGGGGTTGCACCACTTGCACATGATAATCGCCGCCACTGGAACTAATATATTCCATAATTATACACATTTATTCGTTTTAAACATGGAATATGATGTTAAACATGACATGTTTGGTGTTCATTAATAGTTGATTTTTTATTTATGGAATGCTTAACCACAACCTATAGGTTGTTGTTAGCAAAACTCTTTTTTTTAAGTATGGTTATAAATATAGATTCATCTTGTCTTTGTCATTAGGTCTAGTATGAGACTTTGTGGTGATATACGCAATTTTTATTTTTATTTTAATTTAGTGATATTTGCAATCGTTGCTAAATGATACACTTGCCTTTTTTATGTACTTAAAATGTCAAATTCAAATCTTTCAAATATTGATTTTGTTTTTCTTAATATTTCTGTAAAAGACTACTTCCCTTTGACTCTTGATGCTGAGGTCCATTAGACTCTTGATGATGAGGTCCATTTAACTACAAAAGATTTGGGAGAAACAATCAAAACTGAAAATAAGACCTCTAAACAAGTGCATGCCAAAGCCGTGATATTCCTTCGTCATCATCTTCATGAGGACCTCAAAAAGAAATATTTAACGGTGAAAGACCCGTTAGAATTAAGGCAGTTTAAAAAAAAAGATTTGATCATCAAAAGCAAGTAATTCTTTCAAAAGCTCGCTAAGATTGGATGCACCTCAAGTTGCAAGATTTCAAAAGTGTAAGCGAGTACAATTCAACAATGTTCAGTATCACACCTAAATTAACATTGTGCGGAGAAAAGATTACTGACGAAGACATGCTAGAGAAAACTTTCTCTACTTTTCATGCTTCGAATATGCTTTTACAGCAACAATATCAAGAACATAATTTCAAAAAAAACATGAACTAATATCCGTCCTCCTTGTTGCTGAACAAAATAACGAACTTTTGATGAAAAATCATCAAGCACGCCCCACTGGTGCAACTGCATTGTCTAAAGTGAATGCAACATCAAATCTAAGGGGACGTAGTCGTGAACGCATTAATAACCGCGGAAATGAATGAGGTCGTGGCTGCAGACGTGATCGAGATATCGTTTGGCACCGTGATGGTTACAATCCCAAGCCATATGAATTTAAAAAAATAAAAAATGCAACATCAAGCTCCTAAGAATGATGGAAATGTTTGCAACATAAGTGACATAAAAAAGCATTGGTCAAAACAATGTCTTTCCTCCAAACACTTTGTTGACCTCTATCAAGCATCACTTAAAAGAAACAAACTTTATTGTTCCAATGATGATGAGCCATATCCTAATATGCGCTTCGACTCCAAAGATTTCTTTGATGATGTCGAAGACGTCATTGCTTTATTTTCAAATGATGGCAATGATAACTAGCTATCTAGTCGCATTTTTATGTTTAAGTTTAGGTTTGTGTTTAATAAGCTAGGTTTATTCTAGCACTGTTACTCGTGTACTACGTCTAAAAATGCGATAGAGGTCAACAAAGTGTTTGAAAATGAAGCAAGGACGTCTTCAGCATCATCAAAGAAATCTGATGGGTCGAAGGACACATTAGGATATGGCTCATCATCATTGAAATTATCAATGCAATTTGTTTCAATATCTTTTCCTTTCTTTTTGTGTGACGCTTGATAAAGGTTAACAAAGTGTTTGGAGGTATGCATTGTTTTGACCAATGATTTTTCATGCCACATCTGTTGCAAGAATTTCCATCAATCTTAGGAGCTTGATGTTGCATGTTTATACCTTTTTCATTTTTTTCTTAAATTCATATGGCTTGGGATTGTAACCATCACGATGCCAAACAGTATTTCGACCACGTCCACGGCCACGACCTCATTCAATTCCATGGTTATTATCGCGTTCACGACAACGTCCCCTTACATTTATTGTTCCATTCACTTCAGGCAATGCAGTTAAACCAGTGGGGCGTGCTTGATGATCTTTCATCAAAAGTTCATTATTTTGTTCAACAACAAGGAGAACGTATATTAGTTCATGGTATTTTTTTGAAACCACGTTCTCGGTATTGTTGATGTAAAAGCATATTCGAAGCATGAAAAGTAAAGTTTTCTCTAACATGTCTTCGTCAGTAATCTTTTCTCTGCACAATGTTAATTTAGATGTGATACTGAACATTGCGGAATTGAACTCGCTTACACTTTTGAAATCATGCAACCTGAGGTGCATCCAATCACATTGAACTTTTGGAAAATTTACTTGCTTTTGATGATCAAATATTTCTTTTAAACTTTGCCATAATTCTAATGGGTCTTTCACCGTTAAATATTTCTTTTTGAGGTCCTCATAAAGATGATGACAAAGGAATATGTGGAAAACTAGAAGGGGGGGTTGAATAGTTTTACGTCTTTTTAATTTACAAAAACTTTGTTTATGAAAACACCAATTCGAACTTTATATATATATCACCAAGAGACTTGCACAATTATAAAATACAATATCAAGAAGTATATGATATGACAAATATGAAAGTAAGTAAATAAGTAAAGAGATAGAGTTGGAAAAATGGCACCGTGAGACAAAGGATTTATAGTGGTTCGGCTACGAATCTCCTCTTCGTCCTACTCCACTCCCCGAGCACCTAACTCGGGAGTTTTCTTCACTATGTCAACAAGCTCCCTTATGGCGGAGAAAACCTTACACAACTTTTGCTTACACCGGCTTAACGACACAAAGCTAAATGTCGGGTCCTAATAGTAGCTAGAACCAATCTCACAACACACCACGACTTCTTCACAACTTGAGCACACCACAACTTCGTCACTACTTCTTCACAACACAACTTCTTCACTACTTCACTACTTCACTACTTAATCTTCACCACTACCCTACTTCTATTCACAACTAACACTCCTAGAACTACTTATAATGTTCACAACACAACTACACAAGAGCTATACACAATATACACAATCAATATACAATACTTCTTAAACTTGAGGTTGAAGGAGTATTCTTCTCTTGCACTTTGGATGATGGTGGATGATGAGGGATTGAATCACTTGAAACAAGGATTAGTAATCTAATGATCAAAGGGTTTTGGAAGATGTTTAGAGAGATTTAGATCTGAAAATTTTCGTGCAAGAGGTGAGGAAAAATACCAGATTTAAGGTGGTATTTATAGGGGAAAAATTCTGACAAAATCTGACACAGGAGCGTGCCGGTCCCCTTAATTCATGGCCGGTCCCCTTAAAATTAAGGGGACCGCCCCTTATAATTAAGGGGGCCGGCCTACTGTAACGGCCAGATTTTTTTGTCTTTAGTGGGGAAAGTTTATTTGGTGAAAAACTAACTGATTTTGGTTAAAAATTTGAATTCATATATTTAGTATGATTAAAACATTTTTCTTTATTACCAAAATTGTTTTTCAAAAAAATATAATATGTTTATATAATTAAATAAACTTTGTAGTAATTAATTAAATACCCCTTTGATCATGAGATGTATTAAACACTTGTTTATTCATACCTTAAGTGATTAAGTTGGATATAATGATATAAACTAGCTTAATACTTGTTTACGTAGTAATCTTACGTTTAATGATTTTACATTTTGTGATCGTCAAAACATAAAGATATCAAAAACAATAAATAACATTTTTATTCATTATTTATGTCAACAATCTCCCCCTTTTTGATGATTACAAAATCTAAACTCATTAAGCGAAAATTAATATATATACAAGTATTATTATGAGTTTATATCAATTCTCCCCCTTTTTGTTAGCATCAAAAAGGTTTATCCCGATTTACTTGGAGCTCCCCCTTGATGTATACTCCCCCTCGTTTTGAGGTCATAAGAAATAATCGAGATATGGAATGCTTGCAAAAATATTTAGATAGCACAATATATATATATAATGCATACATATAAAGCAAAGCATATAAGGCAAAACAATATATTATAAATTATCGCAATAACAAAAGCATTCATTAATAAATTTATTACAAAAGGATTATGCTAAACACATAATCTCTAGTACATGAGCATACATGTATGCTTATCTTAGGAAACTACACTAAGAAAGTACTTGAGTTGCCATCATGAGAGGTCTTGCATGGGTAACAAAAGGATGTTGATGATTTTATTGAGGGGCATGGAGGATTCATTTAAAGGTTGGAAGGTGATGGATATGGAGTGGAGGGATTTGGTGGTGGAGATATTGGCGATGTTTTGGTGAGTAGATGCTCAATCCATGTGAGACGTTCATTGAGAACAAGATGTTGTTCTTGGAGAAATGTACAACAAATGCAATTGTTGACATGATTCTCAAGATGGAATAAATGATTTGATGGTGATGAGTTGGTGGATGAGAGTTGTTGTTCCAAGTTGCGTTGAGTAAGGTGCAGCGCAAGAAGAGCATTAAGCTCATGAGCTTCCTTGAGCTCTTCAACGAACTTTAATTGTTCGGAGGTAGGTGATGATGGTGAAGTTGGATTTGGATTTGGGTTTGTGGTTTGATTCATGTTTGGATGAGAGTTGTGGTGGTTGTTTTGAAGTTGAGCATCTTCCTCAAAAGGTTCATTTGGTATAGATGAGATGGGTAAAGGTGGAATTTTATTGGTGAGAGTGATTGTGAGGTTGTCTTGATGATGTAGAAGAGTGGTATCATTTGGGTAGTTTGAAGGCTTAGGTAGGGGTTGGCTAGAGGCAACATCATTTGATGATGATTTTTAACAAGTATCAAGCTTTCTTCTCCATACGGGCTTGACGGAGATTTTAGCAACTCTTGAAAACTTGGGTTTTTGGTTGTTGGGAGATGACATATTTGAATGAATGAGCATTTATGATGGTGAATGGTATTTATAGTGTGGTGATTTTGTGTTTATGGAAAGGGAATATGTGTTGGAATTGATTGACAAAAGGTGTTTGTGAATTCAGGGAAGTGAGGAATCAAAATAGGGTGAAATTGGCTGAAAAGCAGAAAGGAAACAGGAAACCTCGAGCTACAGATGGCTGGTCCCCTTAATTCCATGCCGGTCCCCTTAATTTTAAGGGGACCGCCCCTTTGATTTAAGGGGGCCGCCCTTATCTGGCGATCTAGGTTGCCTGGTTTGGGGTTTTTGGCAAAGTATTTCCTGAAAGGTGTTTGTTTTGGGGTTTGGTTTTGGGCAAGACCAACTCTTTTAGGCAACTAGGCAAATATTTTCATAGTCTAATTTTCATGAAAAGCATACATGCTAGCAATTAATCATATAAACATAATTAAGCATAATTAAGCATGCAAATAAAGCTAATAAGCAATTAAGCAAATAGAGTATATAAGTATAATTATAACACCTCCATTTTAGGATCGCAGCGGAATACAACATGGGGTGCTATTTATCAGTCGCATAGTACAAGTATAGTAAACAACTTTAAAAGAAAGTCGTTTTTAAAACTTCACATTCGATAATTAATCAGAGTCAACAAGAGGTCCCCAAAGTTTAACATAAGTTTAGAAATACATAAATTTAAAAGTTTAAGTTATTATCGAATGAAAATTTTATTAAACATGAGCCATCAAGTAGATATCCAATTCTTTGCGCCGCCCATCCAAGCTGAAGCCACTTACGGACCTGAGAAAATACATGCTAAAAAGTCAACATAAAGTTGAGTGAATTCATAGAGTTT
>LBNU01008956.1:0-16373 GCA_014162995.1 Artemisia annua
AAAAAATTCGAATTTTTTTTGGATAAAATTTTTTTCGACAAAAAAACTTTATTTTTAGTATTTTTTTTAGAAAAAAAAAATTATAATTTTTTTTATAAAGGACTAATGTTGCAAATATCTTTGGTATAATGGATTAACGGGTGAAAAGGTATATAAACGGACTAAAAGTGAAATTCAATGCAAAGCATAAGGACCATTACTGTAACTTTTCTAAGTGAAAAAAGTTAAAGGATGATCAGTGAAAGTTAACGCAAGCCACAGGGGCCATTCCTGTATATTTCCAAACTTGAAAACCTGGTAACCTGCTGGTTCCAGGTCATATTACGTACATTGTATCAAATTTGAAAATATATTGCGTACAATGGTAATTTTGAAAGTACATTGCGTACATCGTGTGTTTTGAATAATAATGTTGCGTGTTTTTAGCTTTCACCCTTTACTTTATAACTTACCTCACTTAAACACAATATATATTACAAAAATCAAAATATCAAACACACACAACAACACTCTCACAACTCGATCGTCTGAACGACCAAGTTCTCCTTTCTTGCATATCAGGACGCATCCTCTATGATGAGTGTAGTAAGTAGTACGCGTCCTCTATGGTGCCATATTGACAAGAGACGTATTTTATGACTCTTTATTACCAACGGTCTAATTAACAAGACTTTCGTATCAACTACCACTAATATTTTGATTATGGGTGAAATTATTCTTAGCTTTTCCATTATTTTGTTTCATTTGATATAAGAACAAGTACAAATGTAGTTAGAGTTTTGGTCATAGAATAGTAACAAAAATTTTCTATTATCTCGTTTTGGTACGTGAACTATTAAAAAGTTGTGTAAATGTACGAACTTTCATAAAGTGTTTCAGTCTGCACATTTTGATGATGTGCCACGTTATAAATGGTGCCACTATCATACTATCAGGTAGAGACGTCATTAAAATGTGCATATTGAAACACTTGATGAAAGTTCGTTACATTACACAACTTTTTCAGAGTTCATGTACCAAATCAATACATTTGAAATAGTTAATTGCTATTTAATGACCAAAACCCAATGTAGTTACCATTGGCCGGTCTTCATACACTAATATGTAGTAATAAAAATACGACTATAGGCAAAATGATTATATCGAATGAGAGTCCGTTTAACCAATACTTTCTAAAAAATGTATTGGTATAAAACTTACGTACAAGTTGAAACCGAGGTGCTGTGTTTTTTATTTAACACAAAACTATTACATTCATTTCAGTATCGTCCTCTTGTCCAAAATGCTAACCAAGGTTTAACCAACTGGAAGGATAACTAACGTATGATCGGTTTTATTTATTTTATTTTTTTTCTCTTTGCAATAACGTACTCAACATAAAAATGGAACTTCGATTCGATAACAATGCAATATCATTTAATTTAACATAAATTATAAGTCGCTTGACTATTGTGAAAAATAAGTGTAACTAATTAAACCATCGATTTATTTTGTACCAATTATAATACAAAAATCCTAGACAACTGAGGCCGCATATATCAGAGTAAAAAAGGCTCGCCCTCCCCAAATAACCTGAACAAAGAAAACCACATCCGTTTATCAGTTTTTTATTCTAACGCAATTTCCATTATGTGAAATAACAGATTTTAAAACCAATGAAGGGATTGTAAAAATTAGTGATATATATCAAAGATAACAACACCAAACTTGCACTCAACCAACCACCTCAAGCACCTTATTACTAAAACTATATCAATGCGATTGTCCTCAAACGAGTGCAATCAACTTACAAAAGAAAGTGATTGTACTCAAACGGATGCAATCAATGATTATGATATCACACTTACAATAAACCTCACTACAACACTCTTAGACAAAAGATGATCAGATGATCACAAACTTGATACAAGATCAGACTAAACGATTGAGAGAATATTGAGATAAAACAAATAGTTGAATGATATGAGCTAACCCTAGATCTGGGAAGATGGAGTATTTATATCCTGCCAACTTTCATTGAGACCCTGTAGAAATCAACTTTACACAACAAACACCAAAGTTACCAAGTTAGAGATAATGACCATATCAGTCCCTGAACTTAATAACACATGAGTTGCATATTAAGTATACTTTTGAAACCTCTTCTCAAAGTCATGTTCGAAACATATCAACCAAATTTAAAACTCTTATAAAACCTTTTATGCTAATCAATACTCAACTTGGTAAAAACATCTTCAAACATATGCACATCAGTCTCAAAGTGCATCTCATGGAAAATTGAATTTGCAGCAATCTAAATAGTAGAACTGCCATCACAAAACAGACTCACAGGGAGCAAGCCTTCTACTTTCAAATCCTTTAAAACATTTGTAATCCAAATAATTTTACAAGTAACAGATTACATGCATCTATGCACAGCTTCTTGATAAGTGTGTAAATACTCATCATTTTTGTCTTATCTGAACTGCCAAAACATCCAAAAACACTCAAATATGCATCAAATACACAAAATATCCCAGGATTGTGTTTTATATGTTTCAGATGCAAAATGATTGAAAACAAATGAAAAACGTACAAAGTTTACATAATTGGCAGTTTCAGTCCCTCAACTTTCAAAACTTGTCAAATCTAGTCCCTGAGCATTTATTTTGGAAGAAAAGTCAACCAAAGTCCTTTGAAAATCACAAGTTGTCATAATTAGTCCTTTGGTGAAAAATTTCAAAAGTTTACAAAATTGATCCCTGAACTTTGCAAAATTGTCAAAATTAGTCCCTGGGAGTTAAAACTTTGGAAATTATCAATTATAGGCCTTGTGTTAGTGATATTTGGCAAAAATAGTCCTTGGGTGAAAATTTTGGAGAATTTACATGTTTGGTCCCTGAAGTTTCACAAATTGGCAGAATTAGTCCCTGGGGTATTCAAATATGGAAATTATCATCATGGTCCTTGAACTATTCAACATTGGCAAGAAACACCCTTGGAATGACCTTTGGAAGATTTACACTTCAGCCCCCAACTTTGCAGAATTTACAACTTTGGTCCTTATGATTTTTCACTAAATAAAACCAAACGGACCTTTGTTATTATCCCAAAACCCAAAAACAAAATCAAACCCAAACACAACTCAGCCCATCCCTTACCCTTGGCCCTTTTACCTCACCTGTGGCCCATTACCATCACCAACCCAACTCACCCTTTGTTTATCTCACGGGGTCAAACAGTCAAACTACCACCCCCTTTCCCTCCCACCTTCACCCTCCACTTGCAGACCCATCACTTCACCACCCCACCACCTCAGTCACATCCCACCGCCCAAACCCACCATGTACCTAACAAGACAAGTGCATTTAATGCACCACCCCCTGTTGATATAAAATACAGTGCAAATTGCAACTCTCAATTTTGGCGCCAAAATGGTTTAAAGGCTGAGATCACTCCAAAGTGATCCAATGGTCAAGATTTTTGATGGGAAATTCAGAAGGCTTCCAAGAACCCTAATTCTCACTATAAAAGGAAGAAGATGGAGCAATGAAGTGTGTGTAGTTTATTAGTGTAAATTAGTGTCGAATTAGCTAAATTCTCAATTTCTAGTGTAACCTTAAGCTTTTTAAGATTGTAATCAGTGTTCTCAAGTGTAATTTGAACTATTTTCATAATCAATTTCAGTGTTTCAATCCAAATTCAGTTTATGCAAATTTTTTTTGAAATTCTCAAAGTTGTTTAATGTTGTTTGTAGTTGTTGTTCTGGACTTCTTAGGCTCATATAAGCTCCCATAAAGCTTATTCAAGCTTTTAGAAACCTTAAAACTCAGTTTATAATCAAAAATCAAAAATACAAAAAAAATAAAGAAAAATCAGTGAAGAATAAAAATATATTGGAGAAGATTGAAGAAAGCTAGAACAGGGTGTATTCTGGATGGCCTTGGATTAGTGGCTTTGTGGAAAGCCTATAGGAAGTGATCTTGGTCCTTGGTTCTTGGTTTGTGGCTGGATTGCAAATTGTAAGCCTCAATTTCATTTTTTGCATTTTACTGTACTACTGCTTATTAGCTGATTATCTTTGCTTTTTATGCTTTATCAGTGTTCCTTAGTATAATTGTTGCTTAATATTAAGTGTTTGTGTGCTAGTTTTCATTGTGCTCACTTTTTATCATTTAACTGCCATTTAGCCTTATAAGAGATTCATGAGTATTTGCTGATATTGTTGAAGTTTTTGTGTTCACATAAGCTAATCACTTCATATTAAACCTTTGGAATCATTTACATACTCATCATTCAGTAAAATCTTTGAAAAGCCATAAGTGAATCTGTGATAAGGAGTGTTTGGTTCAGTGTGCATAACTGAGCTTGAGTTGTTTTTGTTGATTGTTCTCTGTTGTTACATATCACATTAGGTCCTAATAGTACATTTAGAACATAAAAATCCAGTCTTGTTTAATAAAAAGTCAAAATCTCATTGTTATCCTTGTTATTGCTTATCTGTAAGAATTTCAAGTCCAAGTTTTCACCAAATCTCTTCATAAGTAGATAAGGTTGTTAGATTTAGTATTATTACAGTCTATTAGATCATATTTAGTTATAAAATCAAGATCAAAGTTCATATAAGTCAAACCTTAGTGTTTTTATAAAAAGTCAAAAAGTCCAAACTGTCAAAATGGACAGATTTTCTTTGTGATCCATAGGGTTTAATACAGATTGGAAATCCAAACCAATTGTTGATTTGTGTTATTTTGTTGGTTGTTTACCTTTTTCAAAAAGAAAATCCAAGTTTGGAATCCATTTTCTTATAAATAAGCAGTGTCCAAGTTGACCCTTTGAACAAAAACCTCCCCTGTGCACAGACTTGGTACCATTTTCATAAGCTTCCATAGAGCTTATTAGTGGGCCCAGTGCATGATTCTTGGCTTTTTTGAAAGCCAAGCAACCCATCTTTAAGGTTCAGGTCTTAATTTGCATTTTCAAGCTTGTTTAATAGGGCTGCTTATAGCTTTTTGTTTGTTCCATTTCCCTGTGTATATTGAGTATTCAGTGTATATAGGCTTATTCACAAGCTCACACAGAGCTTATTAATGGGACCCATCCTGTGACTCTTGGCTTTTTGGAAAGCCAAGCAACCCTACTTGCTAGTTCCAGGCTTATTTTGGCTTTTCAAGCTTATTTGATAAGCTGGATTAACCTCACAAGATCCTTGCAGACCTGTGTGGTTCTGTGAGTTTTGGTATTGCTTATTTTCTTATTTTAGCTTACTCAGTGTGCTTTTTCTTTCTTTCTGGCTTATTTTGTGTTCATATAAGTTGTTTGCATCTTATTTTTTTGCTTGTGAGTACTGTGTAGCTTGTTAAGAGCTTTTGCATCATAAAAATCCATAAAATTCAATCTGTCAAGCTTATTGGGGTGCAAATTGCTTATTTTTAAGTTGTAAAAAGTTTGTCTTCACAAACGTTGTTCATTTTCAGTGTATGAATAGTTTCCAAAAGGAAAATCCAAAAAAACTATCACTTTTAAGAAAGTGATAGCTTCTATTTAAGCCATTTGGCTTATTGTTCAGCTTTTTCAAAAAGCAATTTTCATTTTTATAATTTTCATAAGTTCCTTTTCACTTGTAGTATTTCTAGTAATTATCTCAGATTTATTTCTTTTTATTTAGTATTTTCTATAATTAATTTTAGTTTAAATAATTATTAAGTAATATTAGTATATTAAATAGTTTTATTAATTTTTATTAAACACTAGTACCTTTTTATATTTTTTCTAGGTTTCTATAATCGTATAGTATTTTTAGAAAATAGTTTCTTAATTATCACTGTTAATTTTCCATTTTTATTAATTAATTTAGTTTAACTAGCTTTTAATTAGTAATTAAGTAAATAATTAGTAAAATAGTTTAATAAAATTTTTTATAAACTTTTTATAATTTTTTAGGATTCCTGTGAAGGTTAATTAGTTTTATAAAATATTTCTTGAATTTATAAGTCATTTGTAGTATAATTTGTAATTTAAATTAGTTTAACTAGTTTAATTAATATAATTAGTAATTAATTAATATTAAAATCATAAAAAGACAAAAAGACATATTTTTAGTTTTTATATTATTTTTAAGTTATTTTAAAGTTTTTAAAAATAGTTTTTCATTTTCTTAGTTTTATTTAATATTATATTATATTTAGTTTAAGTTAAATATTAATAATAAGTAATTAAATAGTTTTAATTAATATTAAATAATAAAATCAAAAAAATATTTTTCTTTTTTATAAAATTTTATTTTAATATTAAATTTGTAAAACAGTCATTTTCACCCCCTGTAGTTTGTTTTTGCTTAATTCCCACTTTTCCAGTACGCATTTACCTTTGTTTTAATTTTATTACGTTTTTAGTTTATCTGATTTCCCGTAATTTTTAATAACTGTTATTTATCTCATTTCCATTAGTGTAAATCAATCCAAATCATTATCTGGTTACCTTCCTCAAATCACTCATTCCCATAACGTTTTCAAAATACAATTTCAACCTCGTTGGGACTCAACGACCCGTGAGTACACTGTGCTTTCAACGGATCATAAATTGATCTCTCCTCTCTCAGATTTGACTTGTTGACCACACCTGGTTGACTGGTTAGTTTGGGAGGAGTCACTTCTGCTGAGGATCTAGAAAGGGTTGTTTGTTTTTTACTCTTCCAATATACCAGCTTATTATAAAAAATAAACAAATAACCCAGACACTAATTTTCTAGTAACTAGACAATTAGCCCAGTCTGGATCAGAAAATGCATACAAATTCAGCTTATTTTCTTTGTCAAGTTGAATACCAGTACCTGGGGCTTATTGCAAATACCTCAAAACTCTTAAATTAAAGCTACTTTAAAATGAGGTTGCAGAGGTGAGTGCATATATTGACTTAAGCAGTGAACTGCATATGTTGTATTGACTTAAGGAACCCTAAACCCTAAAGCTGCTTTAAAATGAGGTTGCAGAGGTGAGTGCATATATTGACTTAAGCAGTGAACTGCATATGTTGTATCTGGTCTTGTAACAGACAAATATATCAATTTTCCCACTGACTTCTAATACTCATACATGTTAATTGAAAACTTATCAGAATCTGACTCAGCATGATTAAGAACAACATTCGGATGAAGAGTAGTATTAGAAGGCTTACATGCCAATAGACCGTACTTACAAAGAAGTTCTGAACAATACTTTATGTGAGACAAACCAAGATCATTTTCATTCTTTAAAACTTCAATTCCCAAAACATACTTCAAGAATCCAAGATCTTTAATCATTAAGTTTGAACATAAAAACTGCCTAAACTTATTAACTTCATCGGCATTATTTCCTATGATGACAATGTCATCAACATAAACAAGTATATCCATGAACAGATCATTATCAGTTTTGTACATAAAGAATAGTCATGTTTACTTTGAACAAATCCATTCTCCGAAAGAGCAGTAGTAAGTTTCTCATTCCACTGTCTTGGAGCTTGTTTAAGATCATACAAAGAATCTAACCAATTTACACACTTTAGTTTCATTTTGATCATAAAAACCTAGTGGTAAGTCCATATAAACATCTTTACTTAAATCACCATACATAAATGAATTATTAACATCTAATTGATATACAGACCAATTATTATAAACATCAACACCAATTAGACATCTTAATGTAACCATTTTGACAACTGGACTAAAAGTTTCCTCATAATCAACACTTTCCCATTGACTATAACCATGGTTCTAAATAGCACGCTATAGCGGCGCCATAGCGTCGCTATAGGGCGAGGCGTGGCCTCCACGTTACGAAACATGCCAAAGCGTCGTCTCAAGGCGTGGCGTTCGATAAAGCGTCATATAGCGTGATATAGCGCGCTATAGCGCGTAGCGTGGCACCTTTTTCTGAATATTTTAAGATTTTTTTTTCTTTTTTTCTTTTTTTTTTAAGATTTATTGGACTAAGCTTATTTACAAGTATTTATTCGGGCTTAGTAGCTCCATAACTCAATTTTAATCCTAATAGCTAACTAATATTGACAACTCTATAAATATGTTTTGCCACTTTGAATCATGCCTTAAAAACGCTATAACGCAACGCCTCACGCTAAAGGAAACTATGCCGCTACGCCACGCTTCACGCTATTTATAACCTTGACTATAACCTTTAGCTATAAGTCTAGCCTTATACCTATTAATCTCACCAATAGATTTATACTTTATTTTATAAATCCATTTACGTCATATAGTTTTTCTACCAGCAGGCAAATCAAAAAAAAAACCTAAGTATTATTGCTATGCAATGCTTCAATTTCTAGATTCATTGCTTATATCTAGTTAGCATTTTTAGAAGCTTCATTATAAGAATTGTTTTCAAAATACTTATTAAGAGTAGTAGCAAAACAATAATCGACATCACATTTTAGAATAATACACATGTCTTTCAAGACCATATTTAACACCACTTTCAACAACAAAATCATCCAGTTTAGCAAATAAATTACTAGACCTTGTTGACATCCTCAGCTCAGTTTGAGTAAAATCTCCTATTTGAGAAGCACTGACCTTGAGACATATTTTTTGTCTAAAAGTTTCCCTCAGTGGGTATTCTTTCATTTACTTGGGTTGCAGTGGACTCCTTCATCAGCTGGATATGGACAAATATCAAAGGTCACAACACTACAATCACCGAAAGATAATCCCTTATTTCATCATTGGGTCTTTTAAGTGTTTGGTTATTTGTGTTTAGATCAAAGAAATTTTGAAAGTCCACTCCAGACTCATTTCGAAACAGACAATAGTTTTCTAACTTGGAAGACTCAGGAGAATTTTTCATTTTAAAAGGGAAAACTGTTTCATAAAACCTTACATCTCTTTAGTAGAAAATAGTTTTATTTTCAAGACTATACAATATATAAGCTTTCTTAATACCTGAAAAACTTATTAAAACACATTTTTCAGACCTAAACCCAGAATAGTGAAAAGCAACCTTAGTTGCCTTTGTAGTACCATTGAAATTCCTATTATCAACAGACTGTTTAGACAAATTAGGATTTCTTTCAAAGCCAGTAGGATATCCATTAAAATTATAACATCTTTCAATAGTATGATCAATCATACCACAATTCTTACAAACCAAATTAGGATTAGATCCTTTGTTATTATTGTTCCTTCTTTTATTATCATTATTATTTTTAACAACAAAATTAGGAGGTTGAACCCTACAAGAACCAATACCATGATGAAGACCTCTATGAGATTCTTCTTTAGACGCAATAGCAAAAGCATCCTTTACATTAGGTAATGGATCCGTAGAAAGATGATTACTTCTAATTGGTTGACACGTATCATTTAACCCTATAAGAAATTGCATAAGTCTGACCAATTGATTATGTTTAGAAATACCAGCATTACCAGTACAAGTACAAGTAGGCAACAAAGTAAGAATATCAAAATCTCTCTATAAGGAGTTAAGTTTGTGATAATAATCAGCAAAAGACAAATCACCTTGTTTCAACACTTTAATTTTATGCATCATATCAAAGATAACAAAACCATCCATTTTATTATAATTTTCTTCTTACTCATTACAAACATCAGCAACAATCTCATAAAACACTTGATCAAAATATAATCCTTGAGACAAAGACCTTAAAATCCAACCTAACACAATAGCATTACATCTCTCTCATTGTTGACTTATAACATGAATAGTAACAGTTTTAACACAAGTATCATCAATAAAACCCATTTTATTTTTACTTTTAAAGCACTTTTCATAGCAGTAGGCCAGATTTTATGGTTATCAGAACTAGTTAATTTGAAATTAACAATATGAACATTAGAATTATCATTAGCATGCAAGAATAATGGATTTCCAGCACCTACACTACTAATTAAACTTCAGTTATGATTGAAAACAACAATTAACACATAACAAAAAGCAGATAGAAACAAACAAATAAACAATCAAGAAAAGAAGATAAAATAGATAAATAAACAAGATACAAACAGATAACAAACTCACCCACACTACCAAATCTTACTAATATCCAAGGTTTTCAAGATCGGGATCCTACTCACGATCATTTTCGTGTTTGCAAGATCAAAATCGTAAGATCAGATCGGAATCCTAAGATCCTACTATAATGTCATTTTATTAATAGTTTTTATAACATTATTCAAATCTACAAATTATTATATATCATAAACACAAAATTATATGAATGTTTCATGAAAATGTTGTCTTAAATTATGAATATGGAATGTTTAAAAAGATTAACATTTTGTTTTTTAAGTTCTATAAAACATAATTCATAACTTTATAGTTTTTTAGTTTGCGGTTCGAGAAAAGTAAGATCAGATCAGATTAGATCTTAAGATCCTATGGTCAAGATCGAGATCTTATAAGATCTTAAGCTTGCTAAGATCTTATGTAGCATCCGAATCATTTTTGCTTTGTAGTATCGTAAAATCGTAAGATCCTAAGATCATGATCGGGTCTTAACAACTATGCTAATATCAATCAGTGTATACTGAGATGTGACCAGAGCAGGATTCCATGCCTCTCAAGAAGGCATGCTAAGATAATCACACCGTTAACACGCACACAAACTGATTATCATAATATTTTAATAAAGAAAATATCCTTACAACGGTATACTCTTGATTCACTTATTCAAGAGATATAGTGATATAACACCCAAAATACACTAGAAAATCAAAACCCCAGGGGTTTCAAGATAAACACCCTAATTTATGGATCTAATCAATTATCCAGCACCGGAACCAAAAAATCGCCTCAAGATCAACGATTCAATCACCAGAAACACCCTAGAAAATTGAATTCACCAATTCAATGCCAAATAATCAAGAACCACCAATCTAAACGATTGATAGCTCTAATACCATGTAAAAACTAGTGTATCAAGATAACAACACCAAACTTGCACTCAACCAATCGCCCCAACTGCTTTATTACTAAAACTATATCAATGTGATTGTCCTTAAACGAGTGCAATCAACGTACCTCACTTTAAAACTATTACAGTATGCATAGAACACCCATCAATAAAAACGTGACATTTTTTATTTTAAAAGTGATATGAGTTCATTTGTATCAACTTCAAGTCTACTTGACTTATTAACTAAATGGCTAATGTTTATCTCTACCTTTATTTATCATCGATTTACAAACCAAAAAAAAAAAAAAAAAAAAAAAAACTAATAAATTTATAAAATTAGTGAGATGTATTTGAAAGGGATAATAACAAAAAGGGAAAAAGAAATTGTATATAATTTGTGCATTTTTGTTTTTTCGCGCTTTTTTTTTAACATAAATTTTTTAAATTTTGATCTTTGTGTGTATTTTTTTCATGTACAATGACTATTTTACCTTTCGATGTTAATATGATGGTTAAAAAACATAAAGGCAAATTAGTGACAAAATACGTACAAAAGTTAAAATTTTAAAAGTTTGTGTTTTAATAGGAAAAAAAAATTGCTACATAGGAAAACAAAAATGGACAAATTAGATTTTTTTTATATCCCTGTTTGGAAAGAATAAAACCAAAAGTTTTATTAGGTAAACTTAAGCAAGATATGATTTTTATAGATGTTTGGTGGCTCATATTAACAGTGACCCTACCCAAAAATCAATATCCATCGTGGCTTAATATTATACTGTAACACGTCACTTATTAAATAACTTAAATATTTTAAACGTATTTTCTTCCATTTAAATATTGCATGACATCAGATTATTTTCAAATACCATGTTGACTGTTTATATGTATATGACAAAAATGATGGCACGTCACATTTTTTATCCAAAAGAATTGAGCCAAATAAGAAGTTAACTAACACGTCATTTACATGTATTTTTATTTCATTTTATATGCGTACGCACATATCGACAGTAGCAAATAGTTCTTGTTACCGCCAATCTGTGACGAATTCATAAACCTAACAAAAACAGATTTTTTTTTTTTTTTTTTTTTTAACCGACAAATAGTACGCATGTAGTGTTAAACTAAATTCTAATATAAATATTCAATTTATTTGCTTTTACACTACTAACTGGTTGCCAAAAGCCTCGAACGTGCATACTTTGTGACTCAAGTTTGTCCATCCATAGTGCTTATATTGCACAATACAAAAATCTTTTTTACCACCAATATTTTTACGGTCCAAAGTTTGATACCAATGTTTATTTTGAACTATATTGGCTTAGCAAGATAAAAGAAAAGAAAAATCATGTTCGATGTATGGTTTGAAACGGGTACGGAACTTGTATTCAATAGTTTGTATTGTCCCACGCACAAGGCGTTGAAGATTTCAGTTTTTTGATCAGCGAATTCTTTTTATTAACGAAACTAGCAACATGCCAAAAAGTACAAACGCCAAGGAAAAGTATTGTAGCAAAAGCTCCGAACCTAAACGAGCACCCCTAAAATTTACTTTATATTACTTGCTTACTTAGTCCATTAATAAGTAAATAAGTTGTTGTTCCCTAGTTAGAGCATGAGTTATCATCATATTTGGTCTTATGTCATTCATTTGTGACGGTCAAAATAGCATGCCATTTGCATGTTACCACACCTCACTTATTTGTACCATTTGAAATGCGACTGAAGTTACATTACGCCAATTTTTATTTTTATTTATTTATTTATTTTTTTAATAAGGTTTTGTTGTTGGGTTTGTGTTTTAATTAGATATGGTGGGTCTCAAAAAAGGTGAAATGGCTTGAGCCATGGTAGAGGCGCATTTTTTTGTGTGAATGTGAAATGTGAAATAGTGGCGCTGATTTGGCACAAACGGCACACAAATAGCAAGTGATGATACCTCATGCTCTTATAAAGAATGGCAAAATGATCCTTGCTGCAAATTGCAGGGAAGATTATCTACTGTTGTATTATAGCAAAGGATGATTTATGTATAATTTAAAATCTTGAGGGATGAAAAATGTAAATGTTGGGGAAAAAAAGTGTTCCTTGATACAAGGATGTTATTCCCATAAAGGATATTATTTAACCAGCTTTCATGCTTTGTGAAATCAAAAAACTGTTTTAAATCACAACCTGTTATAGAAATTTACGCAAGTAATTTTAACGTTTAAATTGTTATTAGAAATGAATCAAATAATTTACCAAAATTGTTTGCTAAATAATAATCTAAGTTGAATGACAATTGTTAGGTGATTTCATCTCTAACTTAGAAATAAACCAAAGTTAATATTTAAGTATAAACTATGCTAACGTATGAATGTTCCGATAACGTTTACTTCTTTGAAACATTCTCTTCTTATATAGGCTAAGTACAAGGTGGTTACCCGTGAAGTAATAAGGACGTGTCGAGCATCTAACAATAAAGGACATTGTTAACTTAATGCATTAAATGATTTTATCTTGAAATATGTCCAATCTTACCTTAGAGAACAATGGTTGACAATTGTTCCTCTTTTATAACAACTTTTGTATTTTCTTTGACTTTCTTGATAAATGATTTTTCGTTTATCTTTCCAAGAAAGTTTTGGCCCAAACATTCCGGGATACTTTTAGGTATTTTCATTAGTATCAAGGTATCAAATGCATTTGACGTTGAGGAGACGAGTGGGGAGTTGGTGAGATATTGTCATATCTCACTGCTTGACGCTCTTCAGCTACTCTCTTCAGTAGTTATGTACCTTCTAATCCTATATTTAAATTGAGTTACCAGATAGGTTAAAAATAGCAAACAGATGCTAACATTCTTGCACAAAATAAGCTTGTAATTGTTTACACCAATAATTTTTTTTCACTTTTTAAGTATTGTTAATTAAAGTATAAAAGTAAAAAATTACACTCAAGAAAAATGCTACATAAAGCTTCTAGAAATGTGATTATGTGACATTTAAAAAATCAAACAATACACCAAAATAAGAGGGTGTTTGAAAAAAAAATCGTTTCAACGAGCGTTGGTGAATTAACACCCCACCCAACGTTGTTGGGTTTTTGTGCACCCGGTATGGTAACGCCGGCAACATCGGTGCCAGGTAGGCTCAATGCCGAGCTCAACGTTACTATAACTAACGCTCTAATTCATCTAGTAAAAATTTTAAAAATAATTATCATTCTACATTCAAAATTATAAGGGAAATATAATTAAGAAAATCTTACCACATGGAGCACATGTATAATGGGTTTATGCACTACAAAGTTATTGTATTTAAAGAGAGGATAGTATAGCTAAAACCTTATTTAAGTTGACTTCGTTGGAAGTACCGATACCCACTGCTACTATGAACCTAACTGATTTTTCCCTTTAGGACAAAGATCATTACTATGTTGTATCAGTACTTTCAACTATGATTCTATGAGACTTCCTATAGAGTAAGTAGGCATAAAGAAGGGTTACGTTGCAGTGGAAAGCGCAGACAACAGGAAGGATTTCCGGCAATGGATTAAGTTGATGCCTCCCTTTAATGAAGCAGCAAGCGTACTTCCATGTCTAATTTATAACTAAACTGGTAGTCTTTGACTGGTTTATAGGTCGGTTTCCTTCTCCTTATCAACCAAACTACTAGCTTAGAGGCTGGCTGGCTGGCAATGTTCAATTAAATCACTCTACAATTTTTTATTTTTTATTTTTATTTATTTATTTTTATCTAATCACATTATTGTACTTTTAAACCAAACTACTAGCTTAGAGGCTGGCTGGCTGGCAATGTTCAATTAAATCACTCTACAATTTTTTATTTTTTATTTTTATTTATTTATTTTTATCTAATCACATTATTGTACTTTTAAACCAAACTACTAGCTTAGAGGCTGGCTGGCTGGCAATGTTCAATTAAATCACTCTACAATTTTTTATTTTTTATTTTTATTTATTTATTTATTTATTTATTTTTATCTAATCACATTATTGTACTTTTAAAACTATTCAAGTAACTCACTTAATTACAGTTTAACAGTTAGAACATGCTTATGTGGCACATTACGGAGAAAAGTTCAAATGCTTACTCTTATTTTGGTGCTTACCAAGGGACAAAACCCTACCATCCATCTACTTTGATCTAATGGTGGGCATTAACATAAGATTTAATATGTAAACCTAAGTCCATGTTTTTATTATTTTTTTTATTATGTTTTTTTTTCTTTTTTTTTTTCAATTCACGTTTATATTTTGTTTTTACATTCACGCTTTTTTTCTTCGCTTTCATACGTTTTCGCCCGTTTACGTCCGTTTTCATACGTTTTCGTCTGTTTTCCTACATTTTCGTTCGTTTTCATACGTTTTCGTCCGCTTTCTTACATTTTCGTCCGTTTTCATACGCTTTCGTCTATTTTTCATACGTTTTCGTCCGTTTTCAAACGTGTTTTTACGCTTTCATACGTTTTCGTTCGTTTACTTACGTTTTCATCTATTTTCTTACGTTTTCGCCCATTTTCGTCCGTTTTCATACGTTTTCGTCTATTTTCTTACGTCTAAAAGTAATATCACATGTGATACTGTCAGTTTACGTACAAATGATCCTACAAGTCACTTACCATTCCCAAAATAGTACAACTCGGGCACTATGCAATGTGGCTCGGGACCTAATAAATATATATTTGGTGTAGAATAAGGTGTTAAACCTAGCGAAACATGCACACTCTATCAATTAAGAAAATAAATGCATTACAAATCTAACATAAGCATGTTACAAGCTCAATGTCTCTTATGATTTCTCGTATTATCACAACATTCTTCACATTATCACAACAATCCCTCAATAACTACTAACTACCACATTTTTATTGCTAATTTTTCGTGTATCTCATTCTCGTGCTGTTTAACTTTTTGGAGGAGAATTTGATATCACAGGTGACATCACAGATGTGTCAGCTTCTTCTATTTGTTGAATCACGTGTGATATCACAGGTGATATCAATTGGTGATATCACGTGTGATATAACATGTGTTTGAGCTTCTTCAGTTTGTTTATGAAGATGTTGTGCTTTTGTTTAACCATAGCTTCTTCAATTTGCTGATTCAACCATATATATTTTCAAATCCCGTTGTAAAACCTATTGAAATATGCACAATGTATTCATTAAATAGACAAATACAATCATAACTTAAATAATAAGCAAAATCACACTAAATAACTATGTGTTTAAAGCAAAATCAAACTGTTTAAGTTATTTAATCTAATAACTTAAATAATACGCAATATTGCACTATAATAAACAGCTTATCAGTAACTAAAATACAATTATCATCCACAAAAAGCACATAAAACATCAAAATTATAATATAAAACAAAGGTAATAAAACACACAGTAAATAGTATATCATCAAAACTTTTAACAAAAAAAAAAAAAAAAAAAAAAAAAAAAAAAAAAAAAAAAAAAAA